>JARGXW010000360.1:0-140113 GCA_029204085.1 Mycena sp. CBHHK59/15
TGGGTCTGGGGCAAAACTCTTAGGTCCCTGTCCGGACAAAAATCCCTGGTCTGGCGGCCATCCAGGCTGAAATGATCAAAAACAGCTCAAAAAGGAAAAAAATCGGCCGCGCCCTAAGTTCCGCAAAGAGCTGTAAGGCCTAAGGCCTTAACAAGAATTTTTACCCTTATTAACCCCTTAAGTTCCAACACTGCGAAATGGTACAGTATGCTCACTTGTTGGGCTAATCCGTTACAAAATTGTCATACACTGCTTCATCGACGGATACTCTTATACAGGGCGGCAGGAGATATATGATTCTGTGTAGGGATGGACACGGGTACGGGTTGGGGTACAAAGCAGTCAACCCGGACCCGTACCCGGAAAACCCGAACCTGAACCCACGGGTTTACGGGTCGATCACGGGTCTCGGCTAGCGAGTGCCGGACGTGATCCGGGCCTCGGCATCTCCTGCCAACAACCATCCGATGTTAAGATAGTGAGCGTGGGATCCCAACACCTTATGTAATCAGCTTATAAATACTTTTCCACGGCCAAATCTGAGACTCAGGGGGAAAAAGAAAATTCATACATGAACTAGTCTAGTCTTACTCGCGCCTGTCATACCGTAGGTGGGGCTTCGTGAATTTGATGGCTTGGCATCAGCACGGGAATGGCAAACACAACCATTTTTTGAGGCCACGTCTTGACGACGTCGCGCATCTCGACGTATATGCGTGCCACAACCTTCGCTTTCTGGGTTTTACTCTATCTGCTATGTCACCCAACTCTTGCCTTTCATATTTTTACTCCCCCAAAGGCTTTGATTTGGCCCGTAAAATCTTGCTTGATGTCCTTCCCAATTTCGAGCCCCTTGCCGTCTTTGGTTTGGAATATGTGATACAAAAAAGAAGGGAAGGTCCAGTTTTGCTCCTTTATGGCATGAAGAACTGCTTCAATTTTTTGGGAAGTCGTACGCGGGGATGCTCTCTTTTGATGCTTTGCAGATGGGCCGGAGATTTCCGAAGCCAAAGAAGCAGGAGTATTTTCGTCGACTTCGACACGCTTCCGTTTACGTGGCGGAGAATAGTTGAATGGAGTTTCCGGGGTTCCTACGGAGCCAAATTGAATAGGAGTTGAGTAGAAATGGGTCGGCTGAAGTGTCGCGCCATGAGGAGATCCAGGTTTGAGGGATGGATGTCGTGGATGGGGAGTGCCGACGTGCGGTTTGTAGCGGATGAGAGGGGATTTCGGCGAGGAGCAGGCGTGTTTGGGACATCCCAATTGATATTCCAAGAGGTCTGGGCCATGAGGGGGTTTGTAATGCGCGGGGTGGACGCGACGCGCCAGAGTGCCTTGACGCGCCGTGATGGAGCTGTCAAAAGGATCGTGGGAACGTCCGCTTTGGCCACCCCATCTTGTAACTCCCGTTGTTTGTGTTTGCAACCAGAACGCCTCGTAGCAGGCTGTGCCGGATCCAGACTGGGCGCAGCATCCAAACCTGCTGCATTGGTTACAGCTAGAGTGGGATCACTCATTATGGCATCAGTGTCGATACCGTGGTCACTGAGGTTAGGAGAGTCCTGTCAAATACATTTTGGGAACTGAGCATGTAGCACGTAGTGTGCTCACCTCTTTGTCAAGATCCATATCAGCCGGGCCCGTACTAGAAGGATTTACGGGAAATTCAGAATCCGAAAAATATTCCAGGGGTGAAGGCGATCGCCGTGGAACGTCGGGTGAGACTGGTGGCTCATAATCGGAGTTGCTATGTTGGGATGGCCGTGGTGATGCAATTGGAGAGTCGTGAATAAAAGGACTGTCAACATCACCTCAAATGAGTATATTACGCTCAGAAACATCGCAAATAATGTCCTTTTGAGCCCAAAAAAAATCTCATAGGGAAAATGTTTTCGGACCTCGAGGGTCGAACCAACCAACCGGCACCAGGTCCGGCATTCACAGTCCGCCATACCCTTGGCTATCCTCAAGGGCTTAAAAAATCACGTGTATTACGGTTACATAATCTTTTATTTTCTCCTCCGTGCCGCGCGTCGACACTGCTGCTCGTCAACACAAACCGTCGGCACGGGTGATGGAAGAGGAGGAGGTTTTGATGCAGGCATTGGCAGAGGCAGACGAGGACGAGATTCCGGATGATGGGGCCGTTGAGATCGGGTCGGAGGACGAGTATATGGGTAGTTAGCTGGCGCTTTCGCCGTGCCTAGGGGCATGGGAAATTTTATTTAAGCCCTTAAAAATGCCCTTAAATTTAAGCCCTACCCTTAATTAAGGCCTTAAGCATCCTCAAACCTTGATTTAAGGCCTTAAAGGCGAACACTGCAAAAATCTCAGAGTGTCTTTGTGAATATTATTACTACACTGATCTTGCCCTCCAGGCCCCGTACAAAGAATGTAGCACTATATTGGTGCTGTAGCACAAGTATGCTATGTGGTATGTGCATTAAATACTGGTGGACATGTATCCCATGTAGAGCCCCTGGTTGACTACGGACAACTACAGGCCACTACATATATCTTCGATCAACTACATGAACTACAGATTGATACATGAACTTGCAGGCGAGCTTGAGGCATGTTCTTTGATGTGCGAGATGGCACAGCAGAGCGGCAGAGAGGTGGGGAAGCCAGCAAGGCAAATGTATCGTAAAGCCATGAGAAGCCACGGCTGAGCCGAACTCAAGCCGAAAGCTGTGAGAACCAGCCGTTTATAAATGGCTTGGCTCGGCTGAAGCGGTGATGGCTGTGAAAGCCATCACAAGCCGAGCCGAGCCAGCCATAGCCGAGCGGCGGCAACACTAGTCTGAACCCACCCCGAGTGAGTGCCCCGACTGTGGGAATTATTTTCCGCTGCGCACCGAAAATGGTACCTGCCAGAAGTGCCTGAAGCTGGCGGCATTCAAGCGCGGGACGATGATCTGGATCTGGATGACGACGACGCAGAGGGGGATCTTGCTGCAAAGATTGCCCAGCTCAAGCTTGACATGACGATCCTGGAGGCTATCAAGTCGACGCGATACTTGCACGCTCATAGACGGTAATCTTACGGTCACCGGAGGTATTCTTGATTGAAGGGTGTCAGATTTTACGTAGGTAATAGGCTGTGGCGTACGCACCTCCTTGGGGTCCTGTTTTCTGAAGAGAACAACGAAATTCTCCTTTTTTTGAAGCTTCTCGAGGAGAATCCAAGTCAGAGCTCCCTCGTCCGCGGCCCACGCGATTTGGGCGAGTTTCGGGAGATTTTTGTGGCCAGACATGGATGGGCTAGTATTAAGTCGATATTATGAGTTTCCGAGGTAGATAAGGTGGTATAAAGCCCGGGGGCGATGAAGAGACAAGAGACGAGAAATTTCCGATTCACGGAGGGCTTAGGCACACACGACTAAACATCTACCAACGGTGACGGCCGGTCACTGGCCACATGATCATCTGCGTCTGCGACCGGCCGCAGAATTCTACTTTGAGCGCACCTAATTACGAGGAGCATGAGGTCCGTGGTCCATGTTGCTGTACAGCTGTGTTTTTCCGTGTTCATAACTATCCAGAGCCATGCGCAATGCGAGATGTGTGGCTTGACTCGCCGAAACAACATTCCGCTGGTCCTCGAGAAGCAGACCTGTGGCACTATGGTGGCGGCTATGGCTTCGTGACAAGTCCGAGTCCCAATTTGGAAATCCTTACTGTGAGCTCAGTTTTCATCCAATAGTGCAAGATTGTTAGAATAGCACGATAAGAAGTCCCTTTAGAGATCTACTGGAGCAAAACCTTGAAAAGTGAAATATATATTTTCTCGACCTCGATTTCGCGCTTTTGATGGCGGGCCGGCCTGCCGGTGGCTGTGCCGCGCCATCAATTTACTTTGCGCTCACCTCTCAGCGCATGCCCAGGGCTCGCAAGCAACCATCTAATGCTCAGCGTGGAAGCAAGCGCATGTTCATTTTGAATCACAAGCTGCCCCGAGCCCCGAGTCTGGGTCCGAAGACAGTGATTCGGATGACGAGACGGCATGGGGGCGAGCAGGCCCCTCCTGTCCAGTACATCGACTGGAACTTCGACCGCCACCCTGCCATCGAGCGCATCGCCCCTAATGCGTTCATGCTCAACTATCCAGACAACACGTGTTGCATGCTATCCGCGCAGCAGGTCCAGCTGTACTGCGGCCTTTGACTTTGTTGAAGTTTTCGGACGGGCCCATGGTCATACTGATGGCGCTGAGGGCGTCCGGGGCACGGGCCGTGTGGATGGTCGCGTTGTCATAGGCCAAAACATGCTTTTCGTCGCGATAGTCCTCGTCAAGGATGTCCATGGCCACGGTGGCTTGGTCAATTATCGTGTGCGTCGTTTGATAGCCTTCGCGTGTCTTCCCTGCTTTCAGCAATTTTCGAGCGCGCTTATATTCACTGAACAAATCAATCAGATCAACACAGACACCGCTTCAAGAGGATAACTTACCCATTGGCATTCGGCTTCTTGGATTTTAACCATCCGTAGACATCGGAAACAAAATCACCAACCATCTGACTTGCCCCTTCTCCCTTCGGCTTGATTGCTGCCTTCTCGGAGTCGTGAACCCAGCGCAAGTCTCGGCCGTCGTGGCAATAAAATGTGGACTCGTCATGTCGCCATATCACCACAACTCGCCCGTCTGGCACTAAACTCAGGAAAACCCTCATCCTGGCATCAAAGTCGACCTGCTCGTCGGTTTGGTTACCGCCGTACCAGCGAGTTCTCGCCTCAAACTCCCGCCATCGTGGAAGGAAGACATTCTGGCGATAATTCACCACATCCTCTCTTTCATGCCCGTCCGAGTACATTCCTTTAGGCTCCTTTCTCCAGCGGTAACCCATTTTTTTCATCCATCGTTGGGCGGTCCGAACCGTGATTATGCGCTTGACACTGAGACGAGCTTGAAATTCCGGAGTGGCGACATATCGGACAATGTCTTTGGCAGACACCCATTTGCCAAGTGACTGCAAATAGAGGTGAATATCACCGGCGATGTCCTCGTCCGACATGATCGATGCATTAAAGCGGCTGTACATGTGGTTTGGAATATTCGTCTTGTCTTCGCAGAAGTTGATGGCCCACTGACGGGTTTTTCGGCCAAGCCAGGTTTTCGAGCCAGATTTACCGCTGGCAGTTGCAATAGTCTCGGAGTGCAAGGTCCAACCCGAATAATTGGACCCTTTATACAGCCGCAGAAATCGAACAACATACTCCAGTCGTGCGGCAGTAACGAGATCCAGCTTTGTCTGTTTATGGCCCCGTCCCACGTTCCGCCGCGGATGAAGGATTTCATCCAGACTTTTGATCGCGCTGTCGACAGATGCGTTGGAAGGGACAGGTTTCCTTAACCAAGCTCTCAAATGTGTTTGTGTGCTCTCACAGTAGTCGTACTAGTCAATTACCCACAGGATCATATTTTGCGCTGCACGCTACTATGTGAATTACAGTATGAATTTGAAGCCGTATATGCACGGCGGCCAGCGTCTGATGCATCTACCAAGTCCGAAACTTTTCGGAAGTTGTTGTAATTATTTCCTGAATGATCAATTTTGACGAAGTTAACTGAAACTTTGTGGAACTTTCATATTAGACACCCATACTAGTAGTACACGATAGACCAACAAAGACTGACTGTATGTCTTCATAGACCACCATAGCCCTCATAGCCCAGAAAAGACTGCCTTTATGTCTTCATAGCCCCCCGTAGACCAACAAAGACCACCATAATCGCTGTTGTGTCTATATAGAATTTCAGATTTTCCTGATGTTGTAATTAGTATGTGTAATGCCGGTGTAGACGTGGAGCCTTCTCCATTTCGTCCTGCGAGGCATCGGTTATTCTCGCCGAAACGCCTGCATCTCGGCCTTTGCGCATCTCCTTCAAGTGCGTTCTAAGTGGAATTCAACCTCTCCGTGCGATTTCCGTGGTGAATTTCCCAAAATCTTCACTGGACCCTCTGACGCGCGGCTGCCTCGTTGACGAAACTGAACCCAGCAACATGGAAGGCGGGGATCCGATCTCGGATATTTCTCCTTCGCTCAGTGGATTCCGTATTCTTCTGAATGCGCGACAGCGGCAGATCTTTGGAAACGGGAAATTATTATGTGGAAAACGCAAGCGAGACTTCGAAGCTTGGACCACCCACACTCGCTGGCGAGGCATTCTCTGGCCCCATTTCCACAATCGGCCTCCGCAAAGTAACCCCAGACACTTTCCATCTGACCAAGCTCGCTGCGTCGTGGTGGATTTTAGTCTGTTTTTCATGTGTTGCAGGCGTAAGAATTCTCTCTCATACTTGCCCGAGGAAGACACCGACTATTTTGAGGCCTGGGATGCACAGCCAAAGCCGCAGACGTATGACGAGCAGGAAGAGAGAAGTTCCACCCTGAGATGAATCCTATCCAATATTTCTGGGCTTGGGTGAAGCGGTGGTTCCGGGAGCGTTCTAACGGAACTTGGCAAAAAGACAAGGACCTTGTTAATGAAGGACTTCGACTCTGCTCCCTCCCAACCATCCGCCGGTTCTATCGACATGCACATCGCTATGCCAGTGTCTATCGCCTGGGTGCCACAGGACCGATCACCGAGTTTGCCATCAAGAAATACCGGTCGCACCACGGAGTGTGTGCAAATGAATTGGTTGATGCAACGGCAGAGTGGAAGGCCAAGGCAGAGGCAATGCTACGAGGGGTGGTGCTGATCAAGGGCAAGGGCAAGCAGAAGACTAAATAGGTACACTGAATTTCGAAATTTTCGCTCCAGATTTTGCGTTTTTTTTTTCCCACGCTCCAATTTTTCTGAAACGAAAATTCTACCTACAAACTATACCTACTTTCGTGCCTAATCCTGAATCTAGAAGGTCCTGGGTCAAAATTACGGCTTGTCATGAAGTCTTGGCTGCAACCATACACCACGGGTCTGCGAACATTGAATTTATTGTGCAATTTAGGTCATTTCAAGGCAGTTTGACATGGCTCACAGCTATGAGAGGTACTCCAAAGTTTTGTTAAGCACCCGATGCATTTAAAAACCTCAATTAGTGAGCATATTTCAGTTTTGAAGGTGTTAAACTGTGCCGGCAAGCTTCGGCAGGCATGATCCGATCAATTCCGACGACCCGTGGACAACCCGTAGACCCGCGGGTTTGGGTCCGGGTTTTCCGGGTTCGGGTCCGGGTTGACTGTTTCATACCCGGACCCGGACCCGTGCCCATCCCTACCGATGATTGAGTCGGCTGGGCTTGGGATGCACTGGCGGTGGCGCCGCAGTCCACTTCTGCGCCCCACTCATCCAATAGCCAACCCATCCGATAACCGATAACCGATCCAACCGGCGTAGCAGTAAAGCACGCTGGAAACCCGGATTAGCCACTGAGTAGCCACAAGAGTTGGGTGGAGAGTTGGGCCAGATCACCAAGACCAGGGACAGGTCGCCAGCATCCCACTTCTGCGCCCCACTCATCCAATAGCCAACCCATCCGATAACCGATAACCGATCCAACCGGCGTAGCAGTAAAGCACGCTGGAAACCCGGATTAGCCACTGAGTAGCCACAAGAGTTGGGTGGAGAGTTGGGCCAGATCACCAAGACCAGGGACAGGTCGCCAGCATCCCACTTCTGCGCCCCACTCATCCAATAGCCAACCCATCCGATAACCGATAACCGATCCAACCGGCGTAGCAGTAAAGCACGCTGGAAACCCGGATTAGCCACTGAGTAGCCACAAGAGTTGGGTGGAGAGTTGGGCCAGATCACCAAGACCAGGGACAGGTCGCCAGCATCCCACTTCTGCGCCCCACTCATCCAATAGCCAACCCATCTGATAACCGATAACCGATCCAACCGGTGTAGCAGTAAAGCACGCTGGAAACCCGGATTAGCCACTGAGTAGCCACAAGAGTTGGGTGGAGAGTTGGGCCGGATCACCAAGACCGGGGACAGGTTGCCAGCATCCCAATACATTTGCAGGGACGAGAGTGGCGATGAAACCTAGACCAAATGAAACCGCGACAACAGAATTGCACAATCTAGCCGTGTAGACCAACATAGTAAGCCAACCATGCTCCAGGTACAGATTGCCAGCATTTCAATAGATTTGCAGGGACGTCTGCGATGTTTGCGCTCCATCGCGTCATGTTTTGCGCTTCATCGACGTCTCATCTAGCTGCCCTTGCTTCTGTACTGTATAAACCTTCCAGCCTGCGGGCACTGTGTTTCACTGGGATTGTTATCAAGTCGGATTGTTCGGGATGCTCGCTGTCGTTTTCCTCCTCTCGGTGTTCGGGTCGTCTGCGATGTTTGCGCTCCATCGCGTCATGTTTTGCGCTTCATCGACGTCTCATCTAGCTGCCCTTGCTTCTGTACTGTATAAACCTTCCGGCCTGCTTTCGTTTTGACAGCCTACCCATTTTGACGCGTGGAAGAAGCAGAGAATGGGTGATATACAGTACGCGTGAAAAGCCAAGGGAAAAGTGTCAAAAAGATATCAAAAAACATGCCAGCATTGTGGCTGTGCCAGTCAAATCCTGGGAACCATTTTCTCGAAAGAACGCTGTTCGGTCTGAAAAGGATAAATCTATTTGGAAACCCCCCATATTTGGAAACCTATTTGGAAACCCCCCATGTTTGGAAACCCGGGGTTTGCACTATGTGGAAACCCCATGATTATAAATCATACCGCTTAGATTACATTTCGATAACATGTGATACCAATATGGTAGTATTGCCGCTGATGTGACTGTTGCCGTAGGCCGGTATCAACGAGAAACGAGAATGAAGACGCAGCAAGCCCAGCACTGTCATTCGACTAAGCAGGCCATCATCCTCGTGTTTGTCACACTTCTCTCACACTTCTCGCATATTTGTCCGATGCCCAGGTTATTCCCGCGTGCCGTACAGCTTGATGCCTGGGCTATGGAAGTGATCCAGCGTAAATTACCAGCATAATCAACTACTTTTTTTTTTTTTTTTTTTTTTTTTTTTTTGGAGCGTTTGGGATAATGAAATTCAGTCTGCAGAAGCATTCCAAAGGTCATCCGCTGGGTCTACCAGATAAATCTAGTTAATGCCGGGGAAGTTGTCCAGGGAGGCATTTCCTCCCTGGACAAGTGCCATAGTGTGGGACTCCAGCCGTAATAAATTTATCCTATCCCATTTCTTGGATCATTCAATGTCAATTATACCCACTAAAACCCCCACTGTGTAAGTCCAATCGTCCGGCAGAGCGTCTTCGTTCATTAGTAGACCACTCCATGTTCTTAGGGCAAGATCTTTATTCAGCGCAAGATTACCAAATTTCATTTTATTGGTGAGTCGATCTCGTCCTAGTGCGGAATTCACAGATTTCAGCCATCGGTTGTGAATCTCAACATCTGTAATGTTACGGTGTGGGTTCTTCAGAACCTTATCATTCCGGATGTTCCAGATTGTTTGCCAGGCCGTGGATACCAGAATGGCAAATAATCGTCCCATAGCAGGGATCAATTTCCCATTTGAGTGTTTAAATTTAACCAGGTTGCAACCCAAGATAAGTCCCCAGCTGAGGGTGCTGGTGGGTCCCTCTTTTGCTCGCTATACATTCTGCCCTTTTCTTGCGTTCCTCATTCAACTTCGTTCCCTGATCTCGTACCAGTACACTACTCACACGACATTCCTTGTCACATTCATGCTGTCCTGGCTCTCGAGCTCCATTCCTGCCCTGAATCCTCATCTTTCCCCCTCCTGGCGGCACCCTTGCTCTCCTCTCCGCGTCATCACCCTCCCCCCTCCCATTCTTCCTTGTTCGTCACTCATCTTCCTTCATGGCTCCGTATCGTCTTCTCCACATGCGCCCCTCTTCTCTTGTACTGCTGTCCCTAATGCTAACGTCGTCCCCATAGCTCTTAGTTTCTCCTATTCCGGCGCCCCACGTCCTCGTTCCACACGCCGACGTGCCTTCCCCCATTCTGTGCGGCCTCCTTCTCCCTCATCCTTCCGCTGAGACCTGACTTGGATTTGAAGCCGCGATACGCGCTGTTTTAGCAACACACCGCGTTTCGCCCTCCGTCCGGCTTTGACCTTCCTGCAGCGCACCCACCGCGGCGTACACAAGCCGATTCTCCTCAGCTTGGCAGTCGATCCGGGTCCCGCGCGCGCTCCATCCACAACGACGCTCGCGCCGTCGCAGCGCCGCTCCGGGAGGGTGCCCATCGCACTCACGACCAATATCCAGCGCTGTACGATAGCCCAGCTCGACGATACTCCCTGCACGCCGTCCAGAACCCAACCTGCGCCTCGTGCGCGTCACCGCCTGCCCCCGCCACCCGCACTCGTCTCATCCGCCCGCACACATCCCCGCACCACCACCGTGCGCCGAGGCGCCAACTCGCTCGTCGTGCGCCGTGCTCTTGACGCCCCGCACCGCGGGCTTTCATTCTTCACGCGCCTGTACAGATGGCGTACGCCAACTCGCCTCGCCGTGCTTTCGCATCGCACCCCCCACCCGTAGCCGCGTCTCCTAACGCACCTGCGCGATCGCTACCTTCCTCCCCGCCGCATCAGCTCCAGCAGCGTCCCCGCAGAGCGCGCGGTACTGCGACGAGGACCACCGCGGGCCTTACCGTACTTGGGCGGGTACGAGGTGGGAATAGGCGAGACGGCTGTACGCGGTCGCTGGGGCGGGTTGACGCGCACGGCGGGAAACGGAGATAGCGCACGCGCCCCGCCTACTGCGGGCGCGCTTGCACTTGCCGTCGTGTGTGGTGCCGCAGCTGGGCTCTTCGCGGGCGGGACGCTATCGGAGCGTCGTTCGTCGAGGGGAGTGGGAGGAGAGGGGACCTGCGAAGGGCTTGCGAGCTGGAGAGGCGAAGGCAATTTGCAGTTTCGTGGGTACCGGCGCAGCGGTGGAGGATGCGGGAGGAGAACGCGTGGTACGGGAAGTCCCGTCCTCCTACGACCCGGCGCCTGTTCTTTGCGGGCAGTGCGACGTCGTAAGAGCCGGGGGAGGCGCAGAGCACCCGCGGTTACGGGGCGGTAGATGCGCGTTCGTTGGTGGTGGGCAGCGGGTCGGGAGGGATGGTGGAAAGAGAGTGGCGCGAGTGGATCGCAGGCGTCTGTGGTGGCGGAGCTCGGAGACGAAGCCTCGATACGCGTGCGGGAGAGTGCGCGGCGGGGCGACGTCTTGTAGAAGACGCGCTCGTCGGAGGCGCACACTCGTGGCGCGCTCTGGGTGTGGGACCGACGATGTCTGCGGCGCCCTCGACGCGCCCATTCCACCACCAAGCACGGGTATCTCCGCTCTGCCTCGTTCCTCGCGGCCGACACGCCCCCCAAATCCTCTTCCGTTAGCCCATAACCCTACCGCCCGCCGAGCCCTAGCTCGTGGACAGCCGCATCTCCCTCTCCACCGCTCAATGTTCGGCATACGACAACTCGCAACGGCAGAAATCCTGGCTCATGAAAGGTGTCAGGGGAGGCGTAAGTACTTAAGCCACATCCCGTGATTGATGCGACTGATCGCAGTTGTGATCCGTCCGCGAATCGGTCCGTAACCACGTCTTATGGCATAAGTCACGCGTGATTTTGAAACACGACGCGTATCTCTCTGAGCTTTCATGGCACCTCGAAGTCACCGCAAAACTGGTCCACCCAGGAACCCCAAGAAGCCAAAGGATCCTAAAAAACCAAAAGGAACTCACGGTGGTGCTCGGGAGGGAGCGGGAAGACCTCCTAATGAAGCAAAATTGCAAATTCTCGGCCGTTCACCTACGCCGCTGCTACAGGAACGCGCTCGGGCATCCACCTCCCATACCAGTGGCTCTCGGCGGCCCATTGCCCCATTTTTTCTTCCTCGTAACACCCATGCTGCTGTTCCTCGAGGCAACCCCGCCACTGCTTCTGCCTCAGCTGGGAGATCAACTTGGTCCGCTCTCGGGCCTTTGCGTGCTCAGGCAGCACCCATATCCGCTTCGACGATTCCTGGTATTTCAATTCAATTTTAATGTGATGCATGAGTATCAATTTACACACAAACAGTCACCCGTCCACCACCGATTTCCGTAGGTGATCTTGCACAGCTCAATGAAGAGCTGGCGTACATCGACGAAAACGATGAGCATGCGGATATTGCTGCAGGAGATTGCATCATCGACGAAAGTCTCATAGAAGATCCCCCGGAGAATGGCGAGGAAAATCTAGATACAGAGGAGGCTGCATTTTGCGATCAAGAGTCCGCAATCTCAAAGCAATTGAGCGACGCACTCGAATGGATCTTTGCGCATGGCGGACAAGCGGTTGTAAGCACCTCACAGCTTATTTCTCGCGGCGAAACCGCTCCAGTGCCGGCTCGCATTGTTTCCCGTGTATTTTCTGTGCCCGCTCCGCCCGACAACTCCCAACATATCCCAGAGTTTACCCCTTCAATTTCTCCTTCCATCGAGTTCGAAAATTTGACCGAGAAGGACATGGAGGATACATTCGCATGCGAGGATTCAGACCAAGATGACGATGATTTTGACTTTGACTTTGATGAAGACACCGAGTTCGAGGGCAATCCGGTATTTAACACTGCTTCCAGGTGTTACATTTTTAACAGTTTAACCAGGACAACGAGATGCCTGGAATTGATAGCAGCTTTTTCAACAATACATTCTTTGATGACAGCGTCAACGAGGTGCGCAACATGGTGTTATTTTCGATCCAGATTCATTATATATTATAGGATACTTCCGTGGCTGCACTGATGGAAGGCATCGAGCGTACCTTTACCCTCATGCAGCAGTCGGAGAAGCTTCCCAGTCGTGTTCTCGATGACGCGTTCCATTACATGGACCGACTGCTCCGCCTCTTGTCAAAAAAACATTCGGCATTCAAAGCATTTGCCCACGACTTCAGCGAGGCCATCTTTGTCCGGGATCATTCGGACGAATGTGCTGTCCGAGCTGTCATCGAGAAGAACGGAGGTGACTGGGAGTATTACAAGCGCGCAAAGTCTTCGACTCTTAACCGCCGTATCCGCCGCTATATTCCGGAACGCACCGTGCTATTGGGCCGACTCGATAAATTGTTCAACGCATACCAGGACATCCAGTGCTCAACGAAGAAAAGCAACGGCCCCTTCTTCTCAGATGAAGCCAAAGAAATGGTCCAACATCTCCTTCAAACCGCGCGAGAGGGGTACCTCTCGGATCCTCCTGGTATCCCCCTTTACTATCTAATGGGAAAGGACCGTGATGGGCTCAACGTCTACCGCACCCGCACCGTGCGAGGAACGAACTCGCTCGAGGGTGGATTCCATATGGTCGTTCGTCGCATTTTTGGCTCCCTGCGAGCTTCTCCAGAATTGGCAGAGTGCATTTTAATTAACTGGATTTTGCGTCGAAACATGAGGGTATTCTGTTCATTTTTTTCGATCCTGTTCAGTCTTCTGACGCTTGCCAGGTCGGGTTTCATAACCGCACGGGCAAAAAGTATCGCGGCCATTATGCACTTTGGATCAGGGACGAGATCGTCGAACTTGCTATTGAAGTCGGCTGCAAGCCCTCCTTCCCTCTTCCCCGTGTGCTCCCGACTCGGATCACCACTTCCGAAACCATTGGCATCCTCCCTATCGCCAAATCACTTGCTGAAAATCTCAAAATCACTACACTTCCTCGCCCACACATCACTGGTCTACCTCACCATCGTGATACACCAGTGCATGTCATGACGCGCCTCTGTACCAAGTCCATAAACCGGTACCGCTACCTCCAACTTCGTCAGCGGACTCTTGCGGCGGTGGTTCCAGTGCATACGCACCAGGAATACATCACTTTCAAGGCACATATTAACCACGCAAAATTCAGAAAGGGTGCCAAGGTTTATCCACCCCACGAGCACTGGAAGAACATCGACTTCCTCAAGCTTGCACAATTTTGGAACGAACTCGTGGACGCCCAATCACGCTCAGTAACCGACTCCAACCTCCGAATTTACTACAAACTACCTCAACAACTTGAAGCGCACCATAAAAAGACCATTCTCTGGAAATCGGAACGTTCCACACTGTCCACCGGTATCAATTTCACTGCGCGGAAGCCGCTTCTCGACATTCTCAATTCGGACGATAATTATACTAATGCTCTACCTGCGATTCCGTTACCCGAAGCTGTTCCCGACGGCGAAGTGGACCTCTCTATTGCAGGTTTGACTCGTCTTCTTTTCTTCCAAAATCTGCGCTGATTTTATCTGTCGCAGGCGACAATGTTCCAACTTCTTTCAATCCGATGGCCGAGGAAGAAGATGGAGAAGATGTTGGTGACTCCCAGATCCCTGAATTGGAATCTGGCGAGTCGTCCATGCAGAGCGATGAGGTAAACGAGACTGCGGAGTCAATGTTGCCCTCTGTGCAATTTACTCCACAGCCGGCCCCACAGCCTGCGCAGTTGGCTGCACCTCAATTCATCCGGCCTGTCGTCGTGCAACAGACATTGCTGCCTGGTGCCTCCACACCTACACCAGGTCCTGCAACTCAGAAGGCAAAAGTAACGAGACGCTGTGCCCTGTGTGTGGAGGCTGTTTGTCCGAAGCGGCACAACTGTCGGGGTTCGGGCGGCAAAAAGTGGTGTATATGCGGGCACCCCCCTTTGAAGAAGAACCGGGCACGCGAGAGGGAGGAACGCACTTTGCAACGGGAGAATGCAGCGCAGACCTGCGGAAGCTGATCGTGTTCACGCTAGTAGTTTCAGAGCAATTTATTTACTTCATATTGTACCTGGTTTTGAAGCTCAGACGGCGAACTAAGCGGGCGGGAGCGAGTGCGATAGAAAAGCGGTGCCTTCCATACAAGTACAGAAATAGAGAGCACCAGAGAGCGCAGAAATCGAGAAGCGACGAGACAGCGCTTGTTGCGGCAACAGCGGGCTGAAACAGGCGCCCGCTGACAACACAAACATCTTGAATTTGATTGGCTGAGACTTAGGCCATCCGGGCCGGTGGCACTTAGTACTTGAATTCTCGGAACAATCCACGCGGAGCCGAGATTCAAGTTAATTCAAGTTTTGTGATTTGTCTAGGGCAGACTACGGGACGGTTGGGACTCCGATTTCGCGGTCAGGTGAGCTCTTTGATTTTCTGATACTCCCTCCCTTTTTCTCTCATTTTTCGCTTTTTTTGCAACTTGAAAAACTTGAATTTCACGTTCTCTCCCCAGACATAGTACATAAGCCACAGTTACGAGGGGTTGAAAACAAACATGCCGGCTGCACTTGCCTCCGTTCAACTCTCCGTGATTCGCAAATGGGAGCATCACATGATTCGTTGGATGGAAGCTTATCGCAACAACTTGGGGCCGAAACAGGCTCAACGGGTGGTTCGTGCCTTCAGTTCGACTAAATACACCTCCCACCGTCGTGTTTTCGAGTTCGCTGCACGGCAGTTCGACCAGTAGAACTCTCCTGTAATTTAGCGTCATTTTAAGCTCTACTTACGACTCTGACGACCGATTTTTGAATATATTCGAGAATGTGGCCAAATTGGGTCTGGAAGAAATTTCGAGCTCACTCAGTTTTGATCCAATCGAAAATCCCTCTAGCAGTTATCTTCCTACACTCAAAAGGAACACTTCTACTAGACGGATAAGAAATATATGTTTTTTTGAGCCCGGAAATTTTCAAGCACGTGGTGGTGGCAGCTAGGTGATGCGCACCATAACGCTACTGATATCACATCACAAATATAACATCACAACCTTACATCAGATATGTGCACATCCGTGACATCAACAACAGCAAAGTGCAAATGTGACGCCCCATCACACGTCACCGATACTTAATATATTACTATTTTAAATACACATTTAGATATATTTCTGTCTCAGACTACACCAATAAATTGCATTCATGAATGGATATGTCTTTGGCCACTGTCATGTCACGACCTTAAAACAAAAAAAGTCAGGTTCACCCTATGGTCATTAGAGCAAAGTTGTAGAGCTTCAAAAATACTACAACATTTGTATGGGCCATTTTTCCATAGATTGCTTAGGTAAGCCAGAAAACACCGAAATATTCGCAGAAAGCCAGCAGTTTTGAAGGCCTGAACAAAAAAAATAACATTTGCCCTAGGGTCATTAGAGCAAAGTTGTATAGCTTCAAAAACACTACAACATTTATATGGGACACTTTTCAATGGTTTAATTAGGTAATCTGAAAAATGCGAAATATTTGCCAAAAGCCAGTAGTTTTCATTTTTCAGGTGTTCATTCTGACAAATTCCCAAGAGGAGTTTGGGACTGTAATCCCCGATACTGACACCTGTTTTAGGCAGACAGGCAAGTTTTGGGGTCTGTCAATCCAGGTACATAGCCAGGGTAGCACAGAAAAATCAGGTATTTTTAATGGACCGTCTGTGTCTTCAAATAGGGTAGACCACTCTATGTTCTTAGGACAAGATCTTTTTTCAGCGCAAGATTACCAAATTTCATTTTATTGGTGAGGATTCAATCTCGTCCCAGTGCTGAATTCACAGATTTGAGCCATCTGTCGTGAATCTCAATGTCTGTAATGTTACGGTGTGGGTTCTTCAGAACCTTATTGTTCTGGATGTTCCAGATCGTGTGCCAGGCCGTAGATACCCGAATGGCAAATAATCGTCCCACAGCAGGGATAATTTTCCCATTTGAGTGTTTGAATTTAACAAGGTTACAACTGAGGACAAGGCCCCAGCTGAGGGAGGGCCACATGGGGTATTTCGTGGCCCAGAGTTTCTTGGTCAGTCCCCAAATTAATTTTGTGCCCGAGGCATCACACTCCATTGCTATGTGCTCAAGGTTTTCGGGGACGCCACATGTGTGACAAACAGAAAATTCTTCAAGATTATTCATGTGTGTCCAAAAGTCACCGACTCTGAAAATGTTGTGAATCGACTTCCAGAATAATTCACGGTGGGTTCGTCTCAAATTTGTGGAATGTATAGAGTTCCAAATCATTTCGTCTGTTGGAGTGTATTCAGAAATTTCATATACGGAGCATCGGATGCGGTCTAGGTTGATGAAAGTTGCCTTTCTAAAAGGTTCAGAGTGGTTGCCTTTGATAATTTTTGTAAAGATCCGTTGTGAGCCTTGTGAGATTAGAATTCCAGGACAGCTGAACATTAAATCAATTTGGGTATCAACCTCGAGTGGAGGGCATAGATCAGTGTCCAAATTTAAGGTGACAGGAAAAGTGTCTGTTGTTTGCTTGAACTGTGTTCGTGCAACCCACTTGTTCAGCGCCGCAAAAACCGCTTTAAAGAGGGGGAAATTAGGGTCTAACATGTTGTTCTCAGATCTTGTTTGCTCCTTAATCAGTGTTTTGAGCAAAAAGTCAGATGGGGAGCATAGCAGTAATGGGGCATTATTTGGAATTTTCTGGAACAAGGAGAGTGCAGCTCCCAATATTCCGGATTTAAAGTTCATTTTTATCGTTGGGTTGTCAAATGTGAGATGTACAGTTGTGTCTTCCTCGAAGTCATCTGAAACAATTTTGAATCTTGCCATAATTTGAGGGTCATACTGACCAGCCTGCATGACCTTGATATGCACAAAAGCAGTTGTTAAACGAAGTCGTGCTTCAGATATCAATCAAGTCATGCCATATGTATGGCACATATACTGTCTAATAAATAAAAAATGTGCACCATGTGAGAAACAGAAAAAACACACACCACTTGTCTCGAGAGAAATAAAATGACACAGGTTGTTGAATAAAAAATGTGCACCATGTGAGAAACAAAAAAAAAGACACACCACTTGTCTCGAGAGAAATAAAATGACACAGGTTGAGAGCATTTTGAAAAAAGAAATCACAAGTTGAAATGAAAAATCTATGAATATTGGGCATATAAGTAGTTGGTCAAAGTCTCGTATTACACTTGGCGCGCGTGGGAATGAAACGGTGACAGCTTACATCATGGTTGCGCATTCATCTCATACAGTCAATACAGATGCAAAGGTTGTGTATGAATGATAGTCATTGTAATGGACCAAGAAACCTCAGCGAAGCCCTTTAGGCATGATATCTACCCAAATTAATTATATGGACATGTTCTGGCAGGGGGTGGTCCCGCATGCTGGCCTCGACCATCGACTGCCAAATATTGTGAAAAAGCAGAGTGTGCAGGTTGTGTGAGAACGACGGTTATTGGGGCAGGCTAGGATATCCACCCAAATTAACTGGACATGTTCTGCCAGAACGTCCTTGGTTTGGGTCTCGGCAATTGCCGATCCGGCAGCTTCCGGTTTCAGCTATGATGTAGTCGGGTGAGACATCCCCTATTAACATTGCTTTGCCCGAAACACCACCCATGGCTGAGGATGACATACACCAATTCTTCATGGAGGCCCACAGAATCTCCCAGGAAGCCCAATTTATTGTCGATTCACTTCCCAATGCTGAACAGCCAGCTGTCGAACGTCTTACGCATCAGCTCAATGCCATCCGCACAATTCTAGCCACTCTCGATGATCCCGCCATAGATGCAGCCATGCTCTCTGACCTTGTTGGTTATGTTGACAGTCTTCTCCAGCCATTGGAGAATTTTCTTTCTCATCCACCTCCACCGGCACGGGCACATATACCGTTGAATCGCACTGGTGGCCGTGGCCGTCCGTCCTATAACTTGGATCTTGACAGGGCATTACTTCTTCATGACCTAGGCAACACATGGGGAGATATTGCAAAAGCCATGGGTGTGTCCCGTGCCACGCTTTACAACCAGATGGAACGCCAGGGACGTGAGACAGCACGAAAGGAATGGACTGATATATCGGATGAGGAATTGGACGAAATCATATCCCAATTCTCCCTTCAGCACCCGTTTTCCGGCTCCGTTATTGCTCTTGGTCACCTGGAAGGGTTGGGTATACATGTACCTCCAAAAAGGGTACAGGACAGTTTGCGACGAGTAGATGAGATGGGTGTCTTGGTTAGGTAAGTAACCGTATTTCTGAGTATTCAAGACTTCTGTTGACCCAAAAGCAAGGTGGTCTGGGATTATTAAACGTCGAATATACAAGGTTCGGGGCGCCAATGCACTATGGCATAATGATGGAAATGAGAAACTGCGGCCATGGGGCTTCTGGGTTCATGGATGCATTGATGGCCATTCGCGATTGATCATATACCTTGAATGTCGTTCCAATAAGCGTTCTTGAACCGTGGCCCAACTCTTCCTCTCTGCAGTCCAAACATTTGGATGGCCAAGCAGAGGACGTGGCGATTTCGGGACAGAGAATAATGAGATGGAAAGGCTTCTTATTGCTCACTGGGGAGAGGCGCATCGAGCTTACTTGCGAGGACGGTAAGCTTCCTATTTCGGTCTCACACCATTATAACTTACTAGAAATACTACCTCTCAGGTCACTGCACAATATTCGAATAGAACGATTGTGGCGTGATATTCGCAAAGACACATTAGAATCATTTCGCCAGATCTTCATATACCTCACCGACAATGACCTCCTGGACATGAAGAACGACGTGCATAGGTCTTGCCTCTTCCTGGTCTTCCAGCCACGTATCCAAGCATCGCTAGATCGCACTCGCGAAGCTTGGAATCACCACAAGATTAGGACCGACCGCAACAAAACCCCAGTTGCCATATATGAGCTTAGCCGCGAGGCGGCAATTCGAAGGGGGTATTGGACCGGCGACCCAGGGGATGACATCAACACAGTAGCCAACGATGCGCTCTATGGGTACGATGGAGAGGCCCCACTCCCGCCACCCTCTGATGCTGCTCTTGATGCGAACATTCACGCCCCAATGGAAGCACCATTAGGCCTAGAGGAAGAACGAGCCGCTGGAATCTGCCTGAACAATGATGATGAATTAGCTGCAATCCGGGAGTTCATGCCAGACTTCGACTTCGAAGAAGAAGATGGTAACTGGGGCATAGATGTATTTTGTAGAGCTGTAGTACTGCTATCTAGTATCGCTACTTGAATTTGGTAGGCCTCTTATCATTAAGGATTCGGGCAAGAATAGCTGTCACAGTGCGCCAGTCTGCATCCTGCAGAACGTTCTGGTCAGGATGGTAGACCTAGGGAGCTAATGAATAAAACGAAAGCATAAGAATTGTTCAGAGAACGTACAAGACTGAGACGCTGATGTTGAAGGCGGGGTGACAACAACTGCAGAACTTGATAATCTGGACGCCTTGTCACCACCGGATGGGGGAAGCGCACAAGAAGGCGTTGGATCATGTCTGACCAGGTCATGCCAATGAGTGCTTCTGCATCCCAGAGCTCGCGTGCCAGGCCTGAAGAAGGTCGAGGATTCGCATTATTGGGTTGCGCTGTAGTCGTAAACCGTCCTCCGAAATTGCCGCGGCCTGTTCCTCGATAGCCAGGAGTTCCACGAAACGATGGGCGGGGTGTCGGACGAGGAGGCGGTGGATCGGTCCTGGGCTTAGAGGGACCAGAGGTTGGCGGTGGCTGCGGCTTGGAGGGGCCGGCGGCGGGCGGTGGCTGCGGCTTCGATGGCCGCTGTTTTGGTGGCGCCGGCTTCGACGATGGTGCTGGCTTCGGCGATGGTGCAGCCCTCGGTGGCTTAGGCGGCACTTTTGTTTTGGCCGATGGTTGGGGTCCTGGTCTATATTCATCGGAGTCCGACGCTGGAATGATAGGTTTGTGATTACGGCCACCTAGAATGACACAATTGGACATACTAGTTTCGACGATGATAGTCCTCTTCTTGCCTCTGGTTTCCTTACGACGTCGCACCCGCGTCCTAGCAGAAGACGTCTTGGGAGGAGCCTCATCACAGGATGCTATACAAAGTTTTGTTTGAAATAATTGCTAGCAGACAAAAGGCAGGAATTACTTACAGACAATAACAGGATGTCTCATTCTCCTCCGCGTGCCGATGGCTGGACCTTCTGCCATGTTCGTGGTCCAGTCAGACGGCAATGATTCTGTATTCGTCAAGTCTGATGAGGTGTCAGGTCATTCGGTAAGATTAAAATGCGACGGACTACCTTCATCACTGTCGACTCAGAGAACTCGGGGAACCCAGGGTGCTTATAGCGATATTGCCCACTCCTAAAGCATAGAATGGATGATTTGTGAAGATAACGAGGACATGGTGATATTCCTACTTGGAATTCTGCTTCCACTGCCCGCCTGTACGACCCGGACCACCTCGACGAGTTCTCATACCTTCACCATTCTGGACAGAGCGTTAGACACAATACGGCAATATGGAGATACGAAAAACTTGCCTGACCGCTGCCATCTGGCTCTTGGGGATTGGCGGAGGCATTCCCGGTCTAGATTTAGAAGGGATTAATAACAATGCAATGCGCTGCTAACCAAAGGAAAAGGACTCACTTTCAAGTGGGAGGAAACCTTACGTGCCAATGCAGTACAGCATAGCACCAATGCATTCAATATCTGGCGATATTCATCGTGCTCGAGGTTGTCAATGATGCGGGACACGACATTCTCGTAGAAGTAGAGCAAGCCGTTTGGACCACCAACGATGGCATCTTTTAGCATTTTGCGTGGATCTGTAGCATGTCCAAAGGCGTTCTCGAGCTGAAAAACGAAGCCTGCAGAGCTGGTCTGATATACATTGATCAAATTGAGCTGAGCTAGCATCCGACCGTCCGTGAAACCAGCCTGCATTAGAAAAATGCGCAGAAGAATCATGGACATCATATCCCGTAAGTGACCAACATACCTCGAGTCTGGCGTCTCCATTACGTAGAACCTCATTCAGCTCGCGACAGCCTTTGGGATCCCAGGTGGAGCGGTGGTGCTTAGAACGAAAGTGCTGAAGGGAGAAAAGGAGAGAGCGCGAGGCACTGTGAAGCTCCGAGATCACGGAAAGGCATTCCTCGTTTCCGCGAACCAAAAAATAGGTCCGATCGATACTCCTGTAAATCTGATCGAATATCTTCATGAAGAAATTGATCCCACCAGGACCAATGGCAAAAACCCGGTCAAACTCCAGCTCCGCCTCCTGAGAGCCAAGTGAAGTAACTGGATGGAGGAGATTGGTTCCCAGCTCCAGCAATTCAGTTATATAGATCAGGAAACGCGGGCGGAAGAACCCATAGAAGGTCTTGAGGGGAAGCACGCCTTCAAGCGTCAGTCTCTCCCATTCAGAAAGGAGGATACAGAGCCCCTCGAGGGAGGCGTATTGAACAGGAGGCTTGTCAAGCCACTGTCATACATTAGTGCATTCGTATATTGTTCATTCAATCGGCTTACCCAAGTGGCGTTCTTTGACTTTGTCATATTTTTTAGGAGGCGGTGGACCTGCAGATGCTCCGAGGAGACCGGCTTGGCATCAATGTCTTCAAAGAACTCGAAGCTATGCGACCACTAAGTGTCGACGAATGAGCAAAGTACCTTGACTCAGTTCGAAGACTTTACCTGCGACGCCTTCGCTTTGCCCTTCCCCTTGCGATCACCATGGGTATCCAACTGGCATTTTATTAATCCGAACATATAGGAGCGATCACTTTAATTTACTGACCTCATCTGGATCCAGTCCATCGGTACTATCGAAGCGGCCCTCTGCACCCGATGAAACCTAAGTGCATTAACATTTGACAGACAATGCATGGCGCGACTTACTTCGGAGGCATGGGCTTTTTCTTTGCCGTTTGCTTCTCGAAACCGAGGCTCCGTTTCGGATAATGTACCGTCATCCTAGGAAGACAAGGACATGAGCAATACGAGAATACCAATGTTAAAGACGTACTTCAGGCTCGAAGGCTTTGCCTTTTCCCTTCTCACCTTTGTGCTTTACCTCATGGTCCGACACCATGTCGTCATCCTGTTCAAGAAATAAATAAGTATTATGTATGTAGTGGCCGTGGAAGTCGGCCGAGACTTTCCTTGCTGTCTGACAAACGAGATTCCTCCTTGCAATGAGATGACTGGGTATCATCGTCATTGTCGTCGTCATTGTCGTCCTCTGGAGTGAACAAGGGATTCTTCTGCACCGGGGGGAGGGAACGCGCTCAGTAGAATGCTGCCCAAAATTAACAAGTGTACCTTTTGTTTCTTTGCGCGGTGAGACTTTTCAAAGTCAGATAATGTCAATGTGGCAAAGTACAATTGAGACGTACTGTATCAGTCACCTCGTCGCTCGCTCCAGTCCCTCCCTCTTCACCTGACCCCAACTCCGAATCAGATGTCAAGGGGTCATTCGGGTCCTCGACGACTCCCTTGAAACGAAGGTTTGGACCAGTGGAATTGATAGCGATGTAGATGAGTGACTTGAAAGCACGGCCAGCACCGTGGACAAAGCTATTGGCCAAGGATCTATTACGAATAATAAGGGTAGCGCGGGACTTGGAGTAGATTCACGTACCTCTGCCAGTTATTGATCCCCATCACCTTACTGCCCTTAATTGGCTTGAGCAGGTACGACGTGCCCTTCTTGACAACCCAGCCTTCACGGGTCTTTTTCATGGGCGCCTCAACACGCAGGACACAGAAGCCGTGTTCCACAACTTCGGGGACATGCGTGAAGGCCTGACTTACGGCAGCGGCAATGTCTTCGGGCGTGGCATCATCTGCGATGGAGACCGGCTGAATGTAATCTTCATCGGCAAGGTCGTTAAGCCTAGTGAGCAGAGGAAAATGAAGACTCGATGGCTTAGAGGGATCAGGAAGGCGACATACTTGGTTGGCCCTGGCTTTTTATATCGACCCTCTGCAACGGCTTTAGTACCTTCAACGAGAGTAACATTATATAACTTGAGATTCTTCTTTGCCGCGGTCACAGAAACATTGGGGCCCGGCTTCTCGGCGGCATTCGTGGAAGATTTGCGCTTCCTTTTCTTGGCCTTCGAATTGTACGGATTGAGATCGCCTTCGACCTGAGACTGAAACTACTAGGTTAATACAACAAAGATCGTTGCTGCATAACGAGGCTGTCCGCACCTGCTTGGCTGGGTGGAACGGATGTCCCGATGTTCCCAGAGATCCTTGAATATTGACTTGGCGTTGCTCGGCAAGGGCTCGGAAAGGTCCTGGCGCTGGGCGAGAGCCATGGAGAGTGCTGGTCGTTGCCGGCACAGCCTTCGGGACGGATGCCGGTGGCGGTACAGACGATGCTGGAGACAGGGACTGCCAGGAGTGAGCTCGGATAGATAAGCGATTACAGGGAAGAGGCCTCACCACCACCTTGACGTGCTGTCCGCCGTAACAGTTGCAGATGAGGCATCGGGCAGCCGGAAGAGGTTTCAGTGCATCCTCGTCGTTGAGATAAAAGGCCCCGCAGCCGACGTTGCAGCCAGGGTTGTTGCATTTCCCAAGGTCGTCAGGAGAGAGTCCCATTCTATCACCGACAGAGGGCAAAGGATGTGGGACAGGTGCAAGAAGTGTCAGGTCCCAAACGACGGAAAAGGTGGGAAAATATTGTTCCCCATTGAAACTCCGAGTCGCGATCGTCCGAGTGCACGGGCTGCCATTTTGAAATTGTGGGTGAAGCTGGACAGACAGAAGTCCAAGTTGAGTACTTTGTGAGGTTGAGCAGGAAGTTGTGTGTCTCAAATTACTTCCAAGGAAGTTACATCATTTTTATTACATCACCATTGGGTCGTGACATTTTGTCAAACAGCACCAAGCTGCGTTCCTTTTTGCGAGATACCCGGGGTGCGTTTTTTGGCATGAATTATTAGACAGTATATGGCCCATACATATGTAACATTATTATTTTTCGCACTACTTCAGTGTTTTTGTGTAAAATCACACAACTCAGTGAGAATTAGAATAATCATGCACAAGTGGCCTACTATTGAAGGAAAATGGCACCACTCCATAACTCCAAAGAACTACACAGGTTCGACGGCCATATGACTTTTACACATCTCATTTTGGTCAGAAAAATGACACAGGTCCCAATTCAACGAAAATGCACAGCTTGAATTCCTGCAAAGAATACACAGGTGATAATGCCGAGCAAATTCACCACTGTGTCGTAACAAATTTACACAGCCCTGAGTTTGTTCCTGAAACGCCACTGTCAGGACTTGGTATTATGCCTATCCACCATCTCCTGTATGGCTTTTCACTGCATGACCACCGTGAATGTCGCAGGGCTTCATCCTTCCCTTGCAAAGCCGCGGAGATAAATGGCTTAGGCCTTTCAACATGCTATCTCTAAATACATCATGTTCCATTGCTCTCAATCCATGCTTGTGGCCCAGGAGCATGAATCAGGATAGGATCTGGCAAACTTCATTGAGGTCTAATTTCATCTTGCCAAGTCTTGAATGCGGGGGCCACGTTTGAATCCTTGCGGTGTGCCAGACTAACTTTAATAATTGACGGCCTGCTCCAGAGTAAGGCATGTCACGAGTCTACTCATGAGTAGACTCAGATCCGTGTGCATCAGGAAAACCCCCCCCAGCTCAAATTATCGCCGGTATGTTGCTTTGCTCAAATTCCATGAAATTATGTTACCCAAAAAAAATTTCATCAAATTTGAGCAAATTATCGAGCAATTATCGAGCAGTATTCAGCTTGTATTCCTTCTCTTTCTTCTAGTTCTTCATCTTACGCACAGCAGATAACAATCAACTGATGTGTATTCAAGCTACGGACGGGTACAAGAGAGTATATAGAAAGCAAAATACAAGATACGCGCAAGGGGGAAGATGTAACAGGTGCGCATTGGGGAGGAGAGTACAAGAGCCGAGCTACAAGTTCGACCGGAAACGAAACGAGGACCGCCGCAGTGGAGGCATTGGGGAAGTCGTCATGGACATTCTTGCGGATAGTAGGCAGGACACATGGAGCGGGGGAAAACCAATTGGGCTAGTAAGATAGCTTAGCGCTTAGCGTCGAGTTTGACGGGCCGTATTGAGCCTGGGGTTACCAGGTGTATGCCTTGAAGTTTCAGGCGGTGCACGTGGGGCCTTGAGGCTTTGAAAATTGACACGATAGGGTTGATGGTTTTGACGATATGGCTGTCCCCGACCGACGGCATTGAACGCAGTAATCCGTCGTGCCGAACAGGAAACTCTTGTCGAGAACGAGGTGGAAGTCCCGAACGAGCATGAACATGTCGTTCCTATCATCGAACCGCCCCCGAAGCGCAAGGACGGGACGAAGAAGACCGGTAGCCGCAAGAAGTCGAAGCCGGCATTGGAGGGCGGAGCGGGACCGGAGGGCGATGACGATATGATGGAGCAAGATGTGGTTGCTTGAGCTCGCCCCGAGCGTCGAGCTGGAGGGTGTATGTAACGAGGCGCGTTCCCACTTTCATTTCCAACACCCATCACTCCATCATTTCGTTTCCCACGATACTCCCCATCGCTACTTGATTTAACCACTCGCGCTGTTGCGCTGATACCATCATACTTCACTTGTTTCCACACGGACTATCGTCTTACCTACCGTATCTTAACACTGGTCGTATTGGCATAGCCACATTGGAGGACTATAAATTACCTACTGTTTTTGTAGTGCGGACAATCAATCCAACCCTTACGCCAGTCACACAGTCTTCCTAAGCCACCACCCAAACCTCTTTCGTGTAGCGAGACTCGCACGCTTGCGCTCTTGTTACATCCGTGCGTCTTCATTCGTCGCAAGGACAAAGTTACCTCCATTGTCAGCGCTCATGTTGATGATCTTGGATTATTCTGCTCCTCTGTCGCAGAGGTCAATCTTTTGAAGCAGCAGATCTCCGAGCACGTCCCGATTAAGGACTTGGGAGAGCCGAAATCCGTTCTCGGCATCGAAGTAATTCGCGACCGCGCTAAACGCACCATTTCCCTCTCACATCGATTTTATATTGATTCGATTGTGGCTCGGTACAGGATGCAGGATGCAAAGCCCGCGCACTCGCCGGTTAATTACTCCGTCGCTCCTCTCTCCGAGTCGCAGTCTCCTAAGACTCCGGAGGAGCGTCAGCGCATGGCCAACGTCCCTTATCAGCACGCCGTTGGTTCGCTCATGCACACCGCTGTCTATGTTCGACCCGACATTGCCAAGCCGGTTCAGGCAGTTGCACAATTCTGCTCCGACCCTGGCGAAGCTCACTGGCCTGCCGTTAAACGGATTCTTCGATATTTGAAGACTACCCGTGATTACGTGCTCGTTCTAGGCGGCGATGACGACATGGACATCCGCGCCTATGGTGATGAGTTTAGGAGAAGCATGAGTTCGGTGTCGAGACCGGCCTCAATGGAAATCAGGAGCGACTGGACAGTGGTTGAAATAACTTCCAACAATGGTGTCTGAAAGCCGCCCTACAATAATCACAACGAATTTATGGATGCTGCAACATTCGTGGATTGGTTTTAAGCCATGCGGGGAAAGGAGATTCGCATCAGCCGCAGCACAGCTGAAATCTAGAAAGAACCACAGAAATAGTACGACATCAACGTACGGGATCGTCTTTCAGGTCGTGTGATAGTACATGTCGACGCTCGACCCGTCATTGCCGCACCGCCTCCCAATCCCTCCCGCTTTCTCCCCCGGGGCCCTCGCACCAGGGAAGGCGTAGCGAGGATTTCGGCTTATGTACTATGTCTGGGGAGAGAACGTGAAATTCAAGTTTTTCAAGTTGCAAAAAAAGCGAAAAATGAGAGAAAAAGGGAGGGAGTATCATCAATACGCTAGTCTTACTTGAGCAAGTCCCCGCAAGATTCAACAAGCCGCAATGAAGCCCAGACCACTCCGCTTCAAACAGCGGGCGCATTTTCTCATTGGCGACTCCTGCAGCAATCTGTGCCCGAGGCAATCAACTGTGAGGCTCAAAGCTTCTGGCGTGTCCGTTACGAGATCTTCAAGGCCCCTCAAATCTTTCAACAGCTTCCTGAACACTTCTCCGGCGTCGGATGCAAGCCTTTTTCAAGAACTCGATGCGCAAAACCTCGTGAGTGTCGGATGCAAGAGTCTGCATGGCTTCTGATGCTAGCAAGAAAGTTGTTCAAGATATGCTTCCTGGCTTCGAGGCCGCCACTTCTTGAAACACTGAATATTCCTCGGCTGTACTCTCCCGTTTTGTTTCACCACGTACTGATTTGAGGGAGTTCATCGATGGTTCATTTCTTTGCGATGAGTATCTCATGAACGGGAGCCAAATGTCATTGACGATTGTCTTCAGGTTCAATCCAAATACCTGTCGATAATGGAGCACCGGAGATTATTTGGTGGTCCGCTTGGTACGTTTACGATTATTCACTATACCACCAGGACTCACGATAGCTATCACAGTTGTTCATTTCAAGGGTGCGTGGGCTTCATCAACATTTTCGGCGTATTTGCTAACATGCCCCTGCGAACAAACAGTCTGTTCGCCCCCGAACAATCGTGCTGACCAGCCTTCATCATTCTAAACACACAGTTCAAGGCCGCTAGCTCATCCTGTGGCCCACCGCTGACAGTTTGCAGCCTTCCCTGGAGGTAATATCCGCCGTGAGGTATGCTGACTCTCAATGTGCTGGCACAGTGCTAACTACTGTATGTTCAGTGCCGGTACAGGAACTACAAGTACATATCACTGCATCATAATTATTCCGTATGTTTCTGACCATGTTGCCCAGCTCGCAGGGCTTCTGGATGGCCCATTCGACATTGTACACACTCGATTGTGAGATCATCGAGCGCGCCGACAACACCGCGATCCTCCATACCAGCAGTACGTCCCTTCGTTAGGCACAAGCCCCCAAATACTGAGTTCACTACATAGTGACGCTCGCGCTCATCGACGACGCCGTCTCGAAAATCCGCGGCGCAATCAAGGGCGCTAAGTTCGGGTGGGTCTTAAGTTCTCTTAACCCAAAGGCCTTTGAATCGGAAACGGTTCGTGTCCCACATTCTACGGCTCCCACTGCGCTATCGATCGACAACTCTCTTCCCGACTCATCTCTGTTCCCTGCAGAAGCGATGGCTCATGCATCCCACCACATCCTCACGGAGCAATACTTTGCGGATGCGGCGGATGAATGTGAGGCAGAGCGGGCCCGGATCGAGAAGCGGCTGAACGACAATCCACTCACCGACAAAACCATATCCGGGCGTATGCTCATTGCCAACCTGCTCAACCCCGTCCTCGTACCTTATGGACCTGGAATGCGACCAATCCCAACGTTCATTAACGTTGGAACACCGGTATCGCGCACTGATCTCGTTGCCCAACGCACCAGGCACTGCGCGGGGACCAATGTGCATTCTGAAGCTACTCGTCAACCTCAAACAGATGTCAGTTACTTGGACGGGAAGTTTTCGCTCGACCACGCCGCCCATCAGCTCAAGGAAGCGGTAGAGCAGAGCGAGGGTTTGCGCACCGAAACTGCGTTCCAAAAGGGCCGATACAGGCGCTGGATCGTGGCTGGGAAACCCATTGAATGGGTCGTCGGTTGCAAGCTGGATGTCGCCCTCAGCGACATGAAAGGTAAGTGCCTGCAAATTAATTATGTTCGTATACTGAATTTGTTACTTCCAGTTCCCCTGATCAAAAACCGAGGTATCGACAGCCTGAATATCCTGTCGCTCGAGTCTCTCGTAATTATGCGGAGTGCAAAGCGTATTTATTTAGGCCAGGTGAAGGGAATCTACCGATACGGTTCCGTATCGGGCAAGCACGAGAGCTTCACAGATGCCGAAACCGTCGAGGGGCTGAGTTATCTCAGTCTGAAGGTCTACGAACAGGTGAGAATTATGCTACCGATACCAGAATTCATAACCAATGCTGCCCAGATGTTCGGCCAGAATGTCTTCAAACACATCTCCATATGCAAGGGTCCCGAGCTTGCACTCTTCACTCATGCTCCAATCTCGGAGCTCGTGTATCATCTCAGTGGTGCCGGCGTGAAAATTCACCTAGACGGCACGTATTCGATCTCTGCTGGTGATGCCGGATGGGAGCGCTGGCAATACTGAGGGCACAGGAATCACGGGACATCCTGTACCCCAAGGTCAAGGACAACAGGTACGCGTCCGAAGACGAGGAGGAATACGAGGAGGTAGAGGAAGGCGGAAAAAAAAGAAGGCCCAAGGGCCCTCGTGGTGCGGTGAAGAAGCAGAAGACTGAGGTGGTCAAAAAGGCTGTAGCAGAGCGAAAACCTCATGCAGGGAACTCGGGGAGCGCAGGAAGGGCCAAAGGAAGGCGTGGGGACGGAAAAAAGCTCAAAAAATAGCTGGGGAATTTTTTAAATTAGTCGTCCGGTGTAAGGTAAATCAACGCCCTGGAGCCCGAAAATGTAAGGTAAATCAACTGGGATTTTCCATTTGGGCGGACCGACCTTATAGGCAGTGACCGGGGGCCTTACCTACCGCGATCGCTGGCCTCTTGTCCAGCTTCCATTCCATATTAATATGGAATGGAACGAAGTTCCTCCCACGTCCGAGGGAATGACAGGTATGGAATGGAAACTCCTACGAGCCAACTACGAGAGGACGTTCAGCACATGCTTATATTAACGTCGTGTCTTCAAATGAATTACGTGCTGCAGCTCTCCGTCATGTTCAAAAAATGGAGGTGGTTACATTCAAATTCCACATGACAGAATGAATATAGGAAGGACAGTTTATTTCCTTTGATGTCGTATGGTATCGCGAGCCCAATGACTCGAGACGAACTGTCCATGAAGCTTCATATGAAACAATCCAGTTATTGCTGCTCGATTTTTCAATATATACATGAAAGCTTTCATTTCGCACTTCTTGGTTACGATCCCGAACAGAAAGACCTGGAAGGTGGAATTCTTGGGATTATTAATGCCTATTATGGCTGCGTCGAAGCTCAAGGTACTTCACTGTCACATGCTGGTATGGGTCGAGGGTGGCTTAAACCTGAATGAAATTAAAAACGTGTGGTGGCGGATCAGTCAGATGTTGAGTTTGGCGTGGGTCTTAGAGTCATACGAGGTCATACGTCGGCGACATTCGCGTTTCTCCATCAACGCGTGCCCACGTTGGTGCCTTCTTTCGACAACTTATCTTCGACGCGTCTGATTTAATATACACCCTCACCTTCGCACCTACTCCGAGAGAACGAAGATCGATTGCTCAGTCCTGGTCCATGGGCGTGGGGGCCTCGCGTGTCGACATGCCTAAGAAAGCAACCGATGTTTGAGGCTGGATCGGCCCCCTTTAATTCTGCGGTTGGCCGTGCTTCTTTCCCCAGCGGTTTTCGTTCTTTTGCCTTGTGCGGAACTCTCTCTCTCTTGCTAAATCGAAGCCATGAAGCGAGATCTATTGCCTTCCAAGATTGTGTGATAGATATCCAATCGCCAATTTGCTTTCCAGAAGCAGGCTCTGCCGTATTCGATCTGGATATTTCTCTCTTTGTCTCTGAACATGTTTCCTCGAACATTATAAACAGCTAGCTCTCCAAAATGAATGGTCTCCAAAGTTCTAGTCTTCGAAACAAAAGCTGCACTCGTCTCGTATCCCGCTGCACTTGCAGTCCCGCTATTTTGGCTATGAATCCATTCCCTGTGAGTGCGGCCGGGTGAATCAATCCGGCTCATAACTTTTTGTCTCTCCAGAATGGGACTCGAATTTCTACTGGAACGGTGCCGGGCAGACTGTGTACGGAACAGTACAGCAAGCTTCCCGTATGCCTGAGTTGGTGCACCTATGTTAGTCCTATACATACAATGACAATTATCTGCTAGGGGACTGTGGTTTGGAAATTCGCGAGGACAGCGGCAGGACTGTTAGCTTGCCGTAAGCCTTGCGTCCAGAAATCAAGCTTCTGTGTTTGCTCAAATTTCTTTCTCCTTTCTTTTCAGTGCATCCGCTGTATCAAAAGTAACATAAACAGGGCCTCACTCTTGTGTACTTATTCTTCACGGACACATCCGTGTATCCATCCAGTCATCCTACATTGTATCTCTTTTCGGTGTACCACTCCACCCATCCGTGACATGTAACTAAGATGCACCACTAAGATGCACCTATCTCCATTCTCACGACTCTGTACCTGGGTCATTTTGTGCCCTAAATCTAGAAACACCTCATGTTTGTCGATCCGATAGATCCACCAGACGATCAAAAATTAGCAAAGGTGACCTGTCATTCCCTCCGAAGTGCCAAGTTACGGGTCAAGAATCACTCGCAGATACTACATTTGGTTCTTTTCTTCTCTGTGCGCTTCTTAGCACTCAGTTGCACAGAACTTTAGGCTGGGAACCTGAACAAACCTTTACTACATTGGTTCATATCCGGGACTGGGTTGGAAGAAAGTTACTGATACTTAGAATGAACGTCAAGCGACGATCATGATGGCGTCAGAATACTGTAACATTTCGTTCAATTCTCATCGGCTGTGACCTGTGACCGCGGCATTCGAACTTGAGATTTCGTACATGGTCTGGGGTCGCCGTGACACCGATTTTTTTTCGTAAGTCCCCTGAAACGAGTAGTAGATATGAGTCACATTTGTATCGTCGCAGCCTAATACTCAGTTCACGAGCCATGCATGAGAGGAGGGGACTGGCAAAGCAAAGCGGTGAGCTGTGTTGTGGTTGGGCACGCAACACTGTCCCAGCATGAGTTGCGTTCCGACCTGGATCTTTATTTCTCTCCTTTCTTTTTTCTGGTTTCATTTCTGGATGATCCGGAGGCAATCCGTTGAGAACTGAGTCCAAGCGAAGGCTATTTTCAAACTCTAGTCCACTTTCAATCCCGATGTTACCCGTCGAAAGACGTTCGCATTTTCCCCGAATTCTACCTTCGCCTGTACACCGGCATCAAAGGCGTATACTTGGCCATGACTCGACCACCTCGACGCCAACTCAGGCCGAGAAACAAGAGATGTTTGCGCAACTAAGGATCTTCCCCAATACGAATCGATGTCTTTCGAAGACGCCACGGACCGCAGTCGCTGGGTCAAGGTCAACCTTCGCGGGATCGACGGGCCTTCACCGTTGGCCCTCCGATCTTCAATCGAAAGGATCTTCGGCCGCGGAACGCGTGTGGAACGTGTTCTAATTGAAAACGAGTCCCTCCCAATGTATGCATGAAGGATGCTTGGCGCCAGGCGTGCCGACTCCCAGAGTCATACTACTACGAGTGATACAGAACTATGCGGACCAACACTGCGAGGGGAAACGAAGGGCCTTGCCACTGTGTTGGGAGCGTCGACTTGTCGACGAGTGATCCAAAGCACCAGAAGACGATCACCGCCGCGCTTCGTGAGGGCGGCAACGCATTCTTGGATCGCTGCCACGACCGCTCTTCTTCACTCCCGTTGGCTTCGCCCTCGACCACTACAGTTCGACCAAACAACTTGCTCAGGCACTCCGTAACGCCATCATCGGTATGTCATGGGCACTCCGTCCAGGTTTCCTACGCGCTTCTAACGGCGTTCGCCTAGGTCATGAATTCGCTCTTCGAGCTGGTGTCATGCATCGCGACCCGAGTGCGGGAACGTTCTCAATGCCGAAGAGGATTCCGCCTCCCCCGATGCTGGTTCCTCCTCGATTTTGATTACAGTGATTTCACCGACGAAGGCTGAAGCGCTTCAAAATCTTACACCCCGGTTTTACTTGGAGGTGGTCGAGAAGGGTTCCAAAGATATAACCGTGCGCTCTCTGATCCTTCGCCGGCTTGTTTTCTGATACTGTTCAGGGAACATACCCATTCATGTCCCTCGTCGCCCTCAGACACATGAAGGATACACGCCGCACACGCACGAGTGTCATCATGACCTCGAATCTTCTATTATCTTCTTGTCTGGATCCTCCTCCGCCACGCCGACCACGACGCAGGCGCGACCGCATGCTCGCGGTATTTGACGGGAGATTGAGCAGTTTTTAACCAAAAGTGGCGCTGGCTCTCGGAGCACGCGATGGCCATGTCCGGCGACGCACCCCGTCTAGTCATCCCCAATATACCCCTATCACACTCTCATCGACACCCTCACCCTTACTTTTATACTCAAAAACCCGCGACGGTGCCGTTGCCACCCACGGTCTGTCTTGTCCGCTTTTGACACCGCCCTGGCCTCGCTCGACTGGCCTAAAGGGGACGCCGCGAGGAAGTTTATACCCCCTTTGGCCTCGCTTCCCCCTCTAATCAATGCTGGCACGGACGCCAGTTATACGAGCTCGCGACATTATTGGAAAGACGCCGCGAAGGGCGCTGTTGCTCCCCAGCCGTCGACATCTGGACGTGCTCCCGAAGGCACTGCTGGCGCCAGCGGTTCCGTCAAACGCAAGCGTGACGACAAGACGGACAGGTCTACTCAGGTGAAGCGTGGTCGTCGTTAATTTATGCATGTACGTACATATATGGCCAAAGTTCTCCCTGAGGCCGGTTAGGCCGGTTTCTTGCTCAAATCTTGAATTATTTAGTAGAGTAGAATGGTAGGTTCATGTAGTCTCCCTAGTCAGACCATTAATTTTTTAAAAAATTTTTATTTTTTTGAGGGAGTGAAAAAAAAACTCATTTAATGGTCTGATTTAGTTGCGCACGTGAATCCCTCTTCCGAAAAAGGAAATGCTCAAAAGGCAATTTTCTACTGAAGCCCAGGAGGACAGAGGCCTCAGTCAGTGGTCCTCAGAGGACATATTTGCACCTTAGAAGTGATTCCCCCTGAAAATAACTTGTGAACTGGAAAATTGAGTGAATGGCATACCTTTTTGTTGTATTTTTGCGCCACGAGAGAGTGGCTGTGCGACGATTCCCACGATATGCATGTTGACAATTTTGTGTTTCCAGCGGAATGATCAAGAAATAAATTGTTGTAAATAAGCAGGATGAAGCTCAGGAGGGACCTCTAGCGTTTCTGACAGTTTGCCGGACATATGGAAGCGCAGTGCGGACAGTGCGACACGTACGGCGGAAGGGTGACTCACGGCTATTGATACACAACTAAAATCTAGACTAAGGTTCATGAGCTGAGGCCATTGCTGTTGCTGGCCGAACCAAGCGTGAGCCAGCTCAAAAATAGCTCACGCAGACCAATGTTACACTTCCATAACCCTCTGTATGCAGGCAATATTCTCGGGCGGATATCGGTGTTGTGGGATGTCGCTTTTGTGCGCATCATGATCTGTTTGTCTGGATCCCACTCCCAACTCTTTCCATTGTCATATCTGACCACCAAGACGATTTAGAACTCACCCACGAGATTCTTGAGTTGGCTGGCCTGACGGAGGCTGATGTAGTCATGTAGATGACCCGTCGTTATGAAGCCCCCTATTAGAGCCTCGAACAGACTGCCGGCAGAGCTGTCTGGGTCGGCTCCGGGAGTCGGCAAGATTAAGTATTGGGTTCCCAACACTTTGCTGACTGCCGATCACGTTGCGACTGCCCAAAACGGCCGTGGAGGTGAAGCAGTTTTGCAGCAGTCGTTGGATGTTTATCTGAATTGGCATCTGCCTCTGTAGCTCGCCGTGCATCACTCGGCACCACGCACAAATGGCACTCCCGATCAGCTGCACACTCAGCTGCAAATGCCGGCATAGCGTGATTACAGCTCTTTGCGGAACTTAGGGCGCGGCCGATTTTTTTTTTCCTTTTTGAGCTGTTTTTGATCATTTCAGCCAGAACAGCTGTTCTGACCTCAATTCTCAGCGTACGTTTCTGAAAACTATATGAGCAGAATCACACGACAATTCCGCAGGGCATGACGTCCTCAGAATCTTTTCATACCGCCGGTAGTAATTAAATATATTATTTTGCATGTTTTGCGGAGATCATCTCTTGTGTCGTGATTTGAAGGTTGTGAGGGATGTTGTATGGCTCTAAAAACAATTATTTGTATGGCGGAGGGCACACGTGTTCATCGTCGCGTCGCATCGTTCCTCGTGCCTATTGTTATCAGCCTTGTTTGCCACACCTTGTCCGATGTGCACCCTGTCGCGCTCGTCGGCTCATTCTATGTCTACTGGAGTCTTTTCTGTGTTTATTTTGGTGAGAGCCATCCAACAGTACCCCAATATTAGTCACAGTAATCTGAACTAATTGACCAGTGTATCTTACGCGTCCCCATGCCTTAAATGTCGTCAAATACCAAACGTTCGATACCCCATGGAGGTATCGACGCGACCACGTCTCGCACATGCGACTCGACCGTCTACGACGAGCATGTCAATACCAGCCGGCAGGGGGTGCATCGAAGACAGGTGAGTAATTCCTCGGCTCGTACATTTCCTCCCTTTCTCAAGGAATATACAGATTCCCCGAAATTGATTCCAGTCCTCATCGATATCGCCAAAGCGGGTACCATCTCCCTGACCTACGTCATTAGAAAGACGTTAGGAGGGGCATTGTCGGATCGAAGCAAAGGTCAGCTGAGCAGCGGAGTTCAGATGGACGGAGAGACTATCGATGGCCCCTCTTTGCAAAAATGTATAGCTTTGTAAAATTTTGATCTAGCGGTCTCAATTTCAGCTTGATTACCTTACAGCTCTTTGCGGAACTTAGGGCGCGGCCGATTTTTTTTCCTTTTGAGCTGTTTTTGATCATTTCAGCCAGAACAGCTGTTCTGACCTCAATTCTCAACGTACATTTCTGAAAACTATATGAGCAGAATTACACGACAATTCCGCAGGGCATGACGTCTTCAGAATCTTTCCCTACCGCCGGTAGTAATTATAATATATCATTTTGCATGTTTTGCGGAGATCATCTCTTGTGTCGCGATTTGAAGGTTGTGAGGGATGTTGTATGGCTCTAAAAACAATTATTTGTATGGCGGAGGGCACACCGTCCTCGTAATTGAGGCATGGCACCCGGAGCACGTGAACAGTGGACTTGAACAAGCAGAATATAGGTACAGCTCAGGCTCTGTGTATTTGATATTCGCGAATATCAACTTCCCCAAAGCCTGATACAGTTGGATAGCTCATAATGCATAAGGCCGGTGGACACCAAAACCCTATGCATTATGAGCAATATGCAATCCGAGATTTGTCACACAGAGTGACATTCGGGTGACACGGTGTCACAGCCCGGAACATTTCGGAGAAAACAATTGTTTTTACCATTTAACTACATAGAGCGCCGGCTGTCAAGCTCCTGAAATGTGCCGCAACTTCTTGCTCAGTCATATCTGAGTGATTGTCGACGAAGGCAAAGACTGTCATCCAGTCATACAGCGTGAGACGTTGTCGGCGCGTATCCTTGGGTGGTTTAGCGCAGGTTCGGGGAGCATCTTTGGGAGGTTTAGGCTTCCAGACACCCCGTGTATACGGCACAGTGGGAAGGCCCCGAGGTTTGCGAGTTTTGGGCTCGGGAGACATGAGGAAAATTTTTCGTTTGATGTTTGGTTTGTCTGGTGATTGCAAACATCACGTCCGGGACAGCGATGCCGAGTCTTCCCGAGCAGTCCTGACCCGTGATCGCGTTCAATTTGCCAAAATGGCTTGCTGGAAGCCCGGTCTGATCGAAATTCGAACCAAAAAAATGCATAATGACCCTCCCAAACCTTATGCAATATGCGTTATTACAAAATTGCATAAAATCCCTGCCCACCGAGTCGGTGGGCACCAAAAGTGTATGCATTATGACAATTATGCATTATGACCTAATGCATTGTGACAAATGCAACTGTATTCGCATTCGCACGAATAGCACTGCCACCCAATTCACGAATATGGTAGGGGACGTGACTTCGTGACAACTTTGATGCATCGAACTTGCAACCCTAATAGCGAGGTCAGATATTGTTCGAAAACTCTGTTAATGCATATTTGAGCAGCTATTGGTAGCTAGAAGACATTGTATGGGTCAAAAATTTAAAATCGTAAATCGATTTTTTGAGAGCCGATTTGGCGGGTTTGGGTCACGTGGTGGGTCACGTGTAAGCCAAACAAGCACAACTTCCAGCCCTCGACCTCGTGAACAGGACTATGGCACGCCCCAACGTTTCAAACAGCTTCATTGTGACTTAAGAACGAGCCGTATCTGCTCCGAAAGGTGCGGGATTAGATCACAGATTGCTGAACTACCTGCTCAATCCGCCACAGTTGCGCCGCAGATTGGCTGCAGATTATCAAGGAGGTGGGCGACGAGTGTCATTTCCTCCCACCCAGAGCTCAATCCCATTGAGTATTTTGGGGGGGTGGTGCAAGAATTATTTCCACGAGCAAAGCAACGGCAAGTTCGAGCATAGGAAGCGGATTCTCCAGGAAGCACTTGACATGTGCCCACTGATATCCATCTGTCGCTTCTTCCGACGAGTACATCAATATCTTGATATTTATCACCACGGCACAACAGGAGTGTAGCTGAGTTTGCTGCCAAGATGTACAAAGAGCACCGAGGAGTTACCTCCCGGGATATTGAGCCCGCGAGCAGCCGCATTTTTTTCTCGTATTTTAAACGGCTCAAAACACATACTTGAAAAATTTTGCACCTGCCGAGATTTGGCGGGTTGGTCACGTGACTATATACCCAAAGTCCGAAACGTGAAATTTGAATAGAAACATGTTATTTTCCTGTCGTTTGGCCTACTTTCGGCCCAAAATTTGCAAAATTGCGACTTGACATGAAGTCGCGTCCCCTACCATACGAATATTCACAATTCGTGAATGGACATGCACAAATATTCGTGATATTCGATACTCGTGCTACACTCTACTTACACTCCGACTCCTGCCACGTATGCTCAGGCTGCCAGTGCCGAGGCTGTGACAAGTACAGCCACTGATCCGGTTGCTACCCCGACGGTGCGAACGCCGACGAACTCAGAGCCTCTTCGTTATCCCGCTCACAACTCCAACCCCGGCCTCATCTTTCGCTTTGACGGCGAGGGAACCGGTACCATCACACAACTCCACCCATCTACACTCTTCGTACCTCTTGCGGAAGAAGCTGTGCTAGCAGATTACATCTCGATGGTGTTTGTTGGACGCAGAACAGAAATCTCGCAATCAACTTCAAACATGACGATACTTATACACCAGACGCTGCCATAGCACGAATCCCTGCCATCTGGAATGTTGTCAAGCCACTGCTCCGGATCCCCAAGAACCGAGCCTGTCCCTGTGTCGACTTTGGCGGGTCATGGCATTCGGTAGTTATCCACGGTGGCCCCGTCCCTCCACGGCCGGGGGGGCCAGGCCACAGTGATTCGTACCAGGATTTCAACGAGTGGCTCGGGAGAGGCGGTTTCAGGGGCGACCTGCAAGCTGTGTCTACTTTGTGCAGCGATGAAGATTTACCAACCAAAACACACGTGCCTATCCAGGTGTCCTTGGCATCGAAAGCAGACGCTGACTTCATGATGAAGAATGGTGCACTCCTCTTTGGTTCTCGGTGCAGGGTTTCTCATTACACTGCTAAACCCCGAGCACGAAACCCAGTTGTCGAGCATGACTTCCCACTGTGCAGTTTCCTCTCTTCTTTTACCTTACTACTCAGTGCCTGCCTCTGGGCCTTTACCCCCCCTTACCTTACATACCCAACAGATCTTTCTGATGCACTCCTGCGCCACCGTCCGAGTACGGCCTAGACTTGGCTCAAAGGACAAGATTTTGAAGACATCCCACTTCTACAGATTCACGCACACAGTTTACATAGTTTCGAAGTATGGCTACCATAACGTATGCGTTCGAGGCCAAATATAATTGCTGACCTTTAGGTTTGGCTACCCAGGGGAACTTGGATTTCGGGAGCTTTCACTACATGTACAAACAAAGATTTAGTCATGCAACATTGGTCATGGCAAAATAAAATCGTAAGAAAATGGGACAAGACCTGGGTCTCATAGCGTGGGGAAAAAAAAACGCAAAATCTGGAGCGAAATTTTCGAAATTCAGTGTACCTATTTAGCCTTCTGCTTGCCCTTGCCCTTGCCCACCACCCCTCGTAACATTGCCTCTGCCTTGGCCTTTCACTCCGCCGTTGCATCCGTGTCAGATTCCATATCACTCTCCCACAGATTGTCCCCGTTGTCGTCAGGTTCAGTTTCGGCATTCCTGGGGATAGGCTGAGATGGGGCAAACATTCCCCCGGTGCCCCTGTGCTGGTGAGAGGCGGTTTGAGTGACTCGCGGGCATGATGTGGAACGAGAGGGAGCCGTCGGGCACGATTGATGGCGGAGCACAGCCACCGGTTATGACCGGCCCGAACCGAAAACGCAAAATCTCGGTGGGAAAAAACATTTTTTCACATTTTTTCACATTTGCTCCGGGGGATCTGTAGAGGGCCTTCTTATAGTGCTATTTAAACAATAACATGATGCCTGAGTTAAAACTAGAGGAACAGTAGCCATTCCCAAATCGGGACAAAAGTTTGTCACGAAGTTCCGTCTGCAACCATAGCCATGTCCAGCTGCCTTAAAATAGGTTAAATTCAATAATAAAATCAATATTCGCAGAGTGGGTGTTGGCTCGCTCCAATCATTTCAATTTTCAGTTTTTTCTTCGCCCCAAATTTCCTTGGAATGCTTTCAGGGGTGGCGAGTTTCAAGCTTCCTGTATTAGCCCCGTCGTTTCGCGCAAGAATGAAACGAAGAAGTCGTAAATCAAAGCCGAACTAGTGTAACAAGTCATATGAATGATGGCACGCTCACTGCTAAAATACAGAATTTCTGTGCGGGCACCCGCAGAAAGTAAATTACTCAAAGATAACATCGTACCTAGTTGGCACCATAAAATGTGCTTGGACCGAAATATTTGCCTCTACGAGTGGGCCCTGCCACGCCAGCGGGCTTACCTCTGTTTATTGAATAAATAATGAGCCCTTCGAGTTTGATCACTGAGTTGAAACCAAGGCCTAGTATACCATCAATCAATATCTGATGGTGGATTGCGGTCCGTAGATGTTCCGGTGGGGAGGCAGTATGACACCACAGCTGATGCTGTACATAAAGCATAGGCAAGCATACACGCAGTGCTAATTGTAGGGCCGAACACGCCACAGAGCACCATCACGACTGGGTAAGAATACTGGAAGGGGAACAAAATGCACGAAACCAAAAGGTAGGCTCGTCCCCATCCGGTATTCCACAAACACAACCAAACCCATCACGCCAAGGCGCTCGGGAGGTCGTGTGGAGCTGGTTACCTGGCCCATCACCCCATCAATCTTGGCGCTGTCAATTGGCCTTATTTGGTCGATCAGGTGCTTCTTCTCTGCGGCGCTCATCGTCGCCTTGAGGAGTTGGTAGTCGCCTTCTTCAATGTCGTCAGCAACCTCCCCTTGAAGGTCAGACATGATGCGGCCATAGTCGCCGTCTACAACCAGTCAGCGTCGCGTCGCGAAGGCAGCGGAAATCCGCTAGGTACGTACCAGCCTTTGCCTTCCGCGAACGATCATGAATGATCGCGTTTCTCAAATTGGGGCGGCGGGTTACTTTGTACTGGGAGGCGTTGCTGAGCAACTTGCGCACGGCGTCTTCCTTTTTCGAGTGGGCCTTGGCGATCCGAGTAATCTCCGCGCTGCGAAACACGTAGAACGTGTCGAGGTCCACGTCGAAGTTGATTCTCCGCCGCAGGCGCTCCGCGGCGTTCAGAGATAACGCTATTGACCCAACGGTGTAGCGCAACCACGTGACCGGCTGATCCCGGTCCGAAGCCGTGCTCCTCGTGTTTCACCAAGTCCAACAAGCCCGTTCGCACATGGCTCTCTGTCATGGGGCTTGGTAACCCAAGGCAGCTAAATAGGTTGTATTGAGCTCGGATAAATACTATTTAGACTCCAAAAAAGACACATAATCAGTAACAGCAAGAGTAACAGTGTAGCTAACTTGTAATGATTCGGGATGATTCGGGAATAATGACCTTTGCAAAGTTTGTCATTTACTGGGATATACAGGTAGTCTGACATGATGAGATCCTCCTTTAATATCCTCGGAATTTTAAACGGGGCCCCCATGTTTAAGGTGAGTTACGATCCGGGCCTGTTTCTGACTTGAGCCCAAAAAGGAAATTGCAAAGTAAAGTGTTGACAAGCTACAGAACAACCTATCTATATGTCCATATCCTCACCATTTTTAAAAGTGTATCCCATGGTATTCTGAGTGTACCTTGCCGAATTTTTATTCCCAGCTTTGGCCCATGTCGTTCGTCAAATTGTTCCTGTTTCTGTCAGATGATGAACATCAGCAACCATTTTCGAGACATCGCCTCCGATGTTTTTGTTTTTCATCGATTTGAGCCAGATTTTGGACTCCTGAGCATTTGCAAGCTGTCCCTCCATGATATCAGCAGCCTTTCGAAGTTCAGAAATACGTTTTTTCATGAATTCATGTACTTCATCTTCCTGAAATAAATTACAAGTCAGCCCAAAACCAGAGTACTAGATAAGTGTGAGCTTACATCGTCGTACTCCTCATCCTCGCGGACGGGGGAGGAGGAAAGAATAAAGGGATTTTCGGCATCACCTGAGCCGAGGCTGGAATTACTAGCCTCAGGCTGCGGCCGACTTGGAGTGGCCTCATTCACTCTCTTGCGCTTGACACCCCTGATAGGCTGCGGGGACTGTTCACCTGTGTCCGGCACATTGTCTCCATCCGAAATTGACCCATCGGCATCTGCCGACTCCGCAATTATTGATCCATCCTTTGGTTTGAGAAGCGGATGGCGGTAAAACGGAATTACACGGCGGCGAACGACCTCCCGAAAAAAGGCAGCCTCAAGCGGATGGACCGCCTGTACGAGATGCTTGCAGAGTGAGTAGGCGTTATACTTTTGCTGCCCACATGAACACGTCCACTGGGAAATGTCCACTGTGTATTTGCGAGTGCCGAGTGGCCGCAGGGAAAGACGTTTCCACGCCGCTTTGAATGCTTTCTGCCAGGGAGTCAATGCTTTCGGTCTTCCAGGTAGGTGAGCCGCGTCGAAAATCTGCATCTTGGCCTCAAAGGTAGGGACGAGATCGGTTACAATGAGGTAGAGGAGCTGATCGAGGCGGGGATGGAGAAGGTGGTGGAGAGTTTCGTGTTTCAGGTAGCGCCACAGATTTTCGACAGCCATAGTTGTCCGCCAGCGTCCAATAAAATTTGGCTGGCTAGCGCGAGCCCAAAGTCTGTATTTTGCGGGGCGATACCATGCAACCCACATGTATCCCCAAACCTCGCGCAGTCCACGCTGGTAGCAGAAGTGGTACATCTCGTACACAGCGTCATATCGAATTTTGGCTGAGGTCCGGGGAGTTCCTGTACGGTCGGGCAGCAATGGGTGCTCGCAAAAATGCCGAATGAAGATTCGAAGAATCTGCTTGCGATGAGCTGCTGGACAGAAGGCATATGAACTGTCCTTGGCAAAAACAGTCTCCCCAGGTTCAAACCACGAGTCCGGGCCATCCCAGTGATCAACAGCGTCAGGATCCTCTTCCAGGTCTTCCTCATCATCGTCAAGGGAATCCACAAATCGTTCCAACGCGGCCACGCCGTCGGTTCCCACGTCATGAGTATCTTTCTGTTTCCCATTTAAGTTTATAACCAATTTCGGCCGTGCTGGACCAGAAGGCAAAATCTTCCCATCGAAGCGCACTTTCAGTGTTGGAATAACACTTTGTGCAACTTTAAGACGTTCCTATAAGCCTCATATTCAGCACCGGTGTCCGAATTGAGGGAAGAGAATGAATTACCTCCGTCCGAAGTGCTTCATCCAGTTGGCCTATGGGAACAAAGGTACGATCGATCCAGTCAAACTCACTGAAAGCCTCGTCTTTGTCGTAATGCGCCGGGCGACGTCCCAGCACACTTAGGCGGCCTTTAACGATTTTGATTGCATGCCAGAAACAGAGTTGGTACTTGACGCCATCTGGCAACTCTGCTAAAAAAGCATTGATCTCAATGATTTCCTTGTCGCTGAGACATTGAATTGCTTTAATCTCCCAAGTTTGGGCAAAATGTTTAACCACAGAGCGAAGATATTGCTCTTTGCCACCTGGGGTAGGGTTATCGGACTTCAAGAAAAGGAAGCCGAGAGGAAGCCCGGAGCCGAAGATCTCTCCGACCAACGCGTAGCATTCGAAGCCCGCTTTGTTGGTGTTGACTGGAGAAATATTGAGAAGGAATATGAAATGAGTTTGAATCGAAGCTTACAAGTGCCGTCAATAGCGACTTCCCGTATTTTTCCACCCCACTTGCGTAGCAAGGTTGGAAGCGCAATCGCAAAGGCGGTATATCCGGTGCCCGCAGACTCGGGTAATGGAATAGTTTCAACCTCGTATGGCTGACCCGCAAGTTTCGGGGCAAACTCTTCGAGCAAAATCTTCACGGAGGCCATCTCATTATCGTGACGGTGCCAAAAAGTCTGCTGGTGTCTGTGCCATAAGTTATAGACAGACTTGCGAGTGAAATTGGGACGTGGATTGGTTTTCAAAATCTCCTTCCAGAGCTCAAGTATTCTTAGCAAAAAAATCTATATGCATGAAGACGTTTCCTTACTTGTTTGGGCCGTAGTACTGGGTTATCCGAAATAAACTGCTTGACTTCGTCGGGTACGTCAATCGATACATATTTCTCATGACATTCTTGATGGCGAATCCGAATAAAACACTCTGATTCATCTTCGGCAGCCCATATGGTTAACCAGCCTTGACACGGAAAAGTGCGCAACTGGGCCTTGTCACGGTGTTTCTCCGGATCCGCATTTTTCTTCGGTTTGTGTTGACGGCTGGAAGACTGGGCGCAATGATATTCGTATCGCGTTGTAGCACTATTTCTGAACGGGTGGGAAGAATGGTAGCTGACAGATTAAGTCAACTTAAGCGTCGAATAATTACATAAATAAAAGACGCACTGGAAGCGATAGTCAATCTTGTCCCAAATAAGCTCGGCAATTTTATCGGCGCAATCCTTCGCGTCATCTTCTTCAATACTCGAAATATCGACGAGAGCTGTAAGAAGCTCAATATCCCCGGCTTCTGACAGAGAAGCCAAAAACGCGTCAAGAGACACCGGGGACATTCCGATGAAATCCGACGCGTCGTTGAGGTCCTCGGAACCGTCGGACGCATTCTCTTTCTCAGGATCGGCGTGGGCGCGCTTCTGGCGAATACTTTCCTTCGCGAGATCCAGGCATTGTCGACAATTTGCTGTAAGCTGATATCCCTTCGCGCTAAATTTTGCTCGCCAATTTTCGGCCGTGACCGCCTTGTCGCGTCGGCACTTTCCGCAACGTCGAGTAGAGCCTTCCATTCCGAAGTTGTGTCAAAGAAGCAGGATAGCGTGGAGGTGGGTGGGAAAGGAAGCAAAAAAAGCGCGGCAAGTCGTGACAGTGACATTCACATGAGGTGACAGGACGCGGAAAATAAATGAAGCTTCAATCGAGCTTACAGGCATACAGTAGCATGGAAACAAACACTTCTTAGACATCCTCTTAGAGTATCTATTAAATTAGGTAGCGGACTTGGTGAAACGCGAGCCTGGGGCCTGGGCACGGGCTTCGGGACCGGGATCAGCCGGTCACGTGGTTTGCGCTAACACCCGTTGGGTCCAATATCGCGTGCAGGTCTGCTTATCTGGCGTTCAGCGGCTTTGGGTCTCCTTGGCTGGCGGTGGACTTCCCCACGGTGACGCGGAGGGTTGGACTGGCTTTGGGCGGGGGTTACGGTAGGCGTGAGCTGACCTGGCAGACACCATGGAGCTAGCGTACGAAAGGGTGTTCGAGAGGCGGGGACTGAGTGGTGATCGCAGTAGTACACAGAAGATGTTTGTCAATGTGGATTCCCACCCTCTAACAACAAACAAAAGTCACGTCTTTGGTAAAATGAGGGCACTGCCACAACTTCCTCAACCCAATGGTTGAGGAGTTGGCGACTCTGAATTCCAGTTATGGGCATCAAGTGTTGCATTTTGCGTTCGAACCTCTTAGGTAGACTTTTTTTTTCTTTATTTTTTTTAGAATTACTCCGGAGTCGCGATCAAAATAGAAAATAAGAAATAAGAAATAGATTTCCGTGATGTGATCAAGATGTGATACCCATGTGATGCGTGACTATGCCTCCCACGCTTTCGCTCGCGCCCTCACGCGCTGTCCTCGTCGTTTTCCGCCGCAATCCCGCCGCATCTCTGTGCTCTCCGTGGTGATGCCCGCGCCCAATAACGACCCCAAGACTCGAACCAGTCGCTATCGGAAAACCGTCGACGTTGATGACAGTCGATCAACGGGACGGCGACTGGAAGATAATCACGGGTTTTAGTACAGTCGGGAGTTGCCGAGATTTTTAAATAACTGGAGAAATTTTGGCGAAAGGCCGAGGACGAAGTTCCCCATTTCAAAAGTCATAAGAGACAGTTTTGTAGTGCTCGAAATTCTAAGACTTCCATGTTTTCCGATTTGTGATTCGATGAAAGCCACGCTCTCGCGACGTGGCAGAGGCCACTGAGATGGAGAGAGAGCGGCGAAGTGCGACGACTGATGTCACGACCGAATTGAGTCGCCGCCATCATCTGACTTCCCAAACGGTTTATTCAGAGGTTTCTTAAGTCTATTGGGGGGGGGGGGGGACCCTCGTACAGAATCACATTAAAGCAAGGTCTATTCGAGGGTCTAAGCGAGATCTGAGGCCGATGGGGTCCTGATGGCTCCTCGGCATCCCGGCGAAAAAGGCTCAGAAACTCTACGGGAATTTTTATATCTTACGGGAAGTCACCCAGTGACTGCTCAAATAAGTATGTACAGTAACGAGTTTATTAGTATTGGGTGACTTCCCGTAAGATATAAAAATTCCCGTAGAGTTTCTGAGCCTTTTTCGCCGGGATGCCGAGGAGCCATCAGGACCCCATCGGCCTCAGATCTCGCTTAGACCCTCGAATAGACCTTGCTTTAATGTGTCGCCGTCGTCATCAGCCCCACCAAGAAGTTTTCGGCCGCGGATTGATTACCTCGTCCATTTTCTGATACCCAAGCCTCCTTCGTCCAACTCGTGTCGCTCATTACTTATAGTCCTTGCTCGTAATTTATGGTCCAACTCATGTCACTCATTACCTACAGTCCTTACTCAAATATATTGTGGTGTTTCAGTCATACACGGGGAAGTTGTGAAATCGGGAAACCCGATCGACGCGACGTTGTTCGGAGAACAGCATGTTCTCGAAATTGCTCCAAACCTGCTCGTCCTCCACGTTCTGTCGCCAAAGCGGCATGTACACGGAACGGATTTGGTTGTGACCCACCCGTTGCGCACGCAGATTGAGCAAACGGACACAAATCTCGAGCAAATTCCCCCGCTCCTCTTGGTTTCCGATCTCGAGTGGAAGTCTGAGCCGGCCAAACGAGCCCTGTAGTGCTCGCATCCCCATTCGGCGGTCTGGCGATAGGAAAGCAGCTCCCGATCAAATGCCAAGCGCTCCTCGATCTGAGCTGTCGTCCCTCGGAAGCTCTCGCCCGTTTTTACGGGGGCTCGAATCTTACCGTCGATTTGGTCCGAGCCGCGTGGAAAAGCGGTATCAGCTACAAGGTAGAAGCCGTCCGGTGTGCGCGTGCGGAGCTTCTCGTAGATCGGCTTTGCAATACGAGAATCATGCCAACTCCCCGGCGCATTGAGCTTCGCAGCAATTATTGTTCCTGAATGAATAGTTAGCTCAAGAATCAAGGAAAGAAGACAGGCAAACCTTTCGGTGAAAAAACAAGCACGGAGCTAATGAAGTGCTCGCAAAGCCATCCATTGTACGTGGCATTCTCCATTTCTTCATCCTCCGCAGTCTGTACAGGCAAGTTGAGGCCATCGATGCTTGCGAAAGCACCTGTCAGACGTGGGTGGCGCTCGATGATCAAGTCGTTGTAACCTTGAAACTCCTCGACACCATCTGGCCACCTGATCGCCGCATCTGGGATGCCACGGAGGACAGCGAGCAGAATGTAGAGGCCGAAGGTGATATAACGAGATACTGTGGTGGGGATAAGCGCGAAGATCTGCTGCAGACTGATCTCCCGCATTGTCGAATTCAAGTAATGGAGAAGGAGCCCGAGAGCACCCTCTGCGGACAGAGATCGTGCACCGGGGCGAGGGTTGCCTGTCGTAGATACATCGGACCGGGGGATTGGGGTTGAATACCATGGGGAACCGAAGCCCGCGCTGATGATTGCCTCGAAGGTTTTGACGTCGAATCCCATTGTAGTGATGAATGCACGGTCACTCTTGCTGGCATAAAGGACCTGCCATGGAGTGTCGAAACGAGGGTTGGGTAGAAGCTGGGGGCGGCAAAGGTACAGCCGTGTCTGCTTGCGACGTTCCGCGCGCAGCCTGCGCGCCTCCTCGGCCCCTAGCCAAATAACTGCTGCTGCCGTGGCAGCCAGCTCGCGGTCGCGGTCATCATCTTCTTCTTCCATCTCGGTGGCCTGCTGGAGAAAAAATGACGCGTCGAAGTCCATCGATGGTCGAGCTAGTCGTCGAGGTACGGAGGGACGCGTTGTTTGCTCATTGTTTGCACTACCGGCCCGTTGCAAATCATCGCAAATGCTGATTTACTCTTACGGGAATCACGCTTGATTAAAATATGTAAGCTTTTCGGTAGCCGACATCACTGGCACCGCCCAGAAACTCGCGCAGCATTTTTATATCTTACGGGAAGTCACCCACTACAATAAAGTCGATTTTTAATAACGCCACTTGGAGATCTTGGTAGCGGGCCTTGCCGCTCGTCAGCCCTACCCGCTTTATTTTAGTAGCTCAGACTGACTTGGATTGAGTCTAAGTTACCAACTGCACACTTTCCGGGTGTGATGACACTATTCTGCTGACGAAAATTCCAAAAGGAGTGAGAGCACGTGCTTTATTACGGCTGTTGACCAGTGTGGCAGATCCAACGATCTCCGACCTCTTGGTCGTTGTCCGCGTCGCTGAGCAAGTCAGTGACGTGGCACCAGAGAGTGCGCGCTGGCAACTCGGATCGCGGGCCGGCACAGCCCCTGATCGCGGATTAGACTGAACTTGAACAAATTCATTCGAGTACATAAAAATCAGACAAGCATTCGATTAACTACAGCGTCCCCGATTCAGTGCCCAGCAAATGACCAAAAATTCCCGGTTGATCCCGTAAGTGCCCTTCGGACGCTTGTAAACTGTCAAATGTGTTATGACATGCCGCGGTTCAATGATGCAGAGTTGATTGGATTTTCCTGCGTCGACAATAGTTGCTTGAAAGCCTTGAAGGGATGAGTAAGGTGCGGTAAACACTAGCATAGCGATTAGCACGCCGGAAGAATCGTCGAATTGTAGGAAGGGGGCAGCTCCGGAGTGCCTCTCTGCATCCGAGGCCGCTTCTACTGTCTCCGGCAGCGGTTGGTTGGAGGCAAAGCCACCGGCAGGTCCTCTGTGCGCATGCCTGGCCTGTCTCGCTTGTTTAGGCATTCTGGATGTAGTGTAGGTATATCGAGCTCAATGCCGGGAAATTCCTCGACCACGAATGGGTCGATATTAGCGGTCTCAAGCAGTATCTCCGGCGCCAGACTCAAAATTCTGGCCCCAATAATGAATATAGTGAAGTAAGGCTCGGAGGACTCCCCAAAGACCCGCTTGGACCGTCGACTGGATATAAATGACCAATGTGACCAGTGACGCCGTCTACCCAAAATTAATTGAAGAATCAGGTAATACCAGAACATGCGGGGGAAAAGGAGGTGGGCTGGAATGTGAAATACAAACTTCAACACGTGAAATTGATAGAATTGAACGAACCAACCGATGAAAATCAGTTTTGAGCCACTGCATACTGCAAAATATGCCAGCGTATAAACAAGGTCATGTGGATATTCATGATGATATATCCCGAGCTGGCCTCTGAAAGCAAGGACAGCGGACACACCAGCAATGGCGGGAAGTAAGAAGAGAATAATATTCATGGCAAGCCATTTTAGACAGTGGATTGCAGCGGTTTCAGCACGTGATGCGAATAGTGTACCCCGGGCTGAGTATGGTATTCCAGAGTTAGTGAACGCGAAAGAGAATTAGTGAGATTATAAATACCAGGTAGGTCCAGGAGGTCATTCTCATAATCTTTCCTCTCCTTCACCAAGCCTCGTGCTAAGTATTCGGATGAGGTGCAGATAAGGTTCACCAGGGGTAAGGGTATACCTCCCAAGGTACAAGGTAAGGTATGGGGAAGGTAGAGGTAGAGGTTGCTGCCTTGATACCTTTGGGCAACCCTTGTCCAACCTCCAGAGGTACAGAGGTAGCCAGGGGTAATGGTAAATAGATGTATGTAGCACAGTTTCAGATGTAAGTTCTGTGTTTTTGGACGCAGATATGCCATTTGTCCAAGGCCCATTACAGCTCTTTGCGGAACTTAGGGCGCGGCCGATTTTTTTTCCTTTTTGAGCTGTTTTTGATCATTTCAGCCAGAACAGCTGTTCTGACCTCAATTCTCAGCGTACGTTTCTGAAAACTATATGAGCAGAATCACACGACAATTCCGCAGGGCATGACGTCCTCAGAATCTTTCCATACCGCCGGTAGTAATTATAATATATTATTTTGCATGTTTTGCGGAGATCATCTCTTGTGTCGTGATTTGAAGGTTGTGTGGGATGTTGTATGGCTCTAAAAACAATTATTTGTATGGCGGAGGGCACACCGTCCTCGTAATTGAGGCATGGCACCCGGAGCGTGTGAACAGTGGACTTGAACAAGCAGAATATAGGTACAGCTCAGGCTCTGTGTATTTGTGTGATCTATGATGGAATAAGCTGAGAAACTGACCATTATCATTCTATTGAGTGTCCTGGAGGAGACCCACGGCTCGGATTTGCTCTTGTACTCCCTGTACAGCACCGCGAGACAACTCGATCACAACGATTCCGGGCACGTGACCGCACTTGTGATCACATTGGGACATGTCGCGTCGCCGGACGGGGATGCACAGAGTTGATCTGAGGCGTGTAATCTCTCGAAAACACTTCAAAGTCAGAATATTGACAATTGGTTCACTCGCTGGAGGATAGATCACACAAATACACAGAGCCTGAGCTGTACCTATATTCTGCTTGTTCAAGTCCACTGTTCACGTGCTCCGGGTGCCATGCCTCAATTACGAGGACGGTGTGCCCTCCGCCATACAAATAATTGTTTTTAGAGCCATACAACATCCCTCACAACCTTCAAATCACGACACAAGAGATGATCTCCGCAAAACATGCAAAATAATATATTATAATTACTACCGGCGGTAGGAAAAGATTCTGAGGACGTCATGCCCTGCGAAATTGTCGTGTGATTCTGCTCATATAGTTTTCAGAAACGTACGCTGAGAATTGAGGTCAGAACAGCTGTTCTGGCTGAAATGATCAAAAACAGCTCAAAAAGGAAAAAAAATCGGCCGCGCCCTAAGTTCCGCAAAGAGCTGTAATTTCACCCTTGCAACTATCCCATCCAGGTGACACTCTCAATCACCTTACCTATGTTCAAAAATTATATTGACATTGAAAGCCTTATCACAAGGCTGAGATAGGTAGTAAACCTGAGAATAGTTACAAACTGGCATATTTGAACATCTAATGTCCATATTACCTGCATTATGGCTTGATTGTTCACAAAACCTGTTCTCAAAGGTACAGGTAAGGGTCTAAGGGCTGTACCTCCAAGGTTTTAGAGGTAAGGTAGAGGTATACCTCCCCAGAGGTCAGGGTTTTCAGAGGTAAGGGTAGAGGTCAGAGCATTTGTACCTCTACCTCTACCCCTGGTGAACCTTAGGTGCAGATGAGAAGGGGAATGTTTCGCTCGCTGTTCTGCAATATCAGCAGCAGGCTGCCCAAGAGTGCAGTTGAAAATGTCAACGGAGTTTCGGCCCTATCAAACGTGAGGGAATTTCGTGTACCACAACAGGGAACTCCGAGATCTTGAGTTGTCGGATGCTGACTGGAAGGCGATCGAGTTGGTTACGGACTGGCTTACAGCTCTTTGCGGAACTTAGGGCGCGGCCGATTTTTTTTCCTTTTTGAGCTGATTTTGATCATTTCAGCCAGAACAGCTGTTCTGACCTCAGTTCTCAGCGTACGTGTCTGAAAACTATATGAGCAGAATCACACGACAATTCCGCAGGGCATGACGTCCTCAGAATCTTTCCATACCGCCGGTAGTAATTATAATATATTATTTTGTGTGTTTTGCGGAGATCATCTCTAGTGTCGTGATTTGAAGGTTGTGTGGGATGTTGTATGGCTCTAAAAACACTTATTTGGATGGCGGAGGGCACATCGTCCTCGTAATTGAGGCATGGCACCCGGAGCGCGTGAATAGTGGACTTGAACAAGCAGAATATAGGTACAGCTCAGGCTCTGTGTATTTGTGTGATCTATGATTGAATGAGCTAAGAAACTACCCAATATCATTCTATTGAGTGTCCTGGAGGAGTCCCACGGCTCGGATTTGCTCTTGTACTCCCTGTACAGCACCACGAGACAACTCGATCACAACGATTCCGGGCACGTGACCGCGCTTGTGATCACATTGGGACATGTCGCGTCACCGGACGGGGATGCACAGAGTTGATCTGAGGCGTGTAATCTCTCGAAAACACTTCAAAGTCAGAATATTGACAATTGGTTCACTCGCTGGAGGATAGATCACACAAATACACAGAGCCTGAGCTGTACCTATATTCTGCTTGTTCAAGTCCACTGTTCACGCGCTCCGGGTGCCATACCTCAATTACGAGGATGATGTGCCCTCCACCATCCAAATAAGTGTTTTTAGAGCTATACAACATCCCACACAACCTTCAAATCACGACACAAGAGATGATCTCCGCAAAACATGCAAAATAATATATTATAATTACTACCGGCGGTATGGAAAGATTCTGAGGACATCATGCCCTGTGGAATTGTCATGTGATTCTGCTCATATAGTTTTCAGAAACGTATGCTGAGAATTGAGGTCAGAACAGCTGTTCTGGCTGAAATGATAAAAAACAGCTCAAAAAGGAAAAAAAATCGGCCGCGCCCTAAGTTCCGCAAAGAGCTGTAAAGTTTTCCGCGCCGCCACCACCGAGATGTCCCGCACCAAGAAGCCGATGCTATCTAGCACCCACGCCATATTCCGCGGGCTCCAGGAGCATTTGCGTAATATCCTGCGCAACCTGCCGAGCTCTGTGCCCTCTCGCCTCAAGCGTGGGCTCCTGGAGGCGCATCGGAAGCTAAGTGATTATTACTATAAATCGGACGAGTCCCCGTATTATACTTGGGCTGCCCGTACGTGATTGACCTTTCCATCTGTATAACATTACTGACCAATTTCGAAGTTCTGGACCCTCGGATCTCCTACGCAGGTCTTAAACACGACTTTGCAGAGGAGCCCGAGCTGCTTGATCACTTGGCCGAATCCGTGGCCAAGATGCGTCGGCACTTCGACGCGCAGGCATCCTGTGCAGTTTAAAAAATTAATTCGGCGGCGCCCGTGATGCATTACAAGGGAAATCGGGATAGGAGTTGAAGAATTGACATTTCGGGACATGGCCTGCAGTGTGAGAGGCATAAAACATGGGGGCTGACTTTCTTGATGGTGGAGAGATGCTATTCAGACGTTTAGGGTATGGGGGTAGGTCCTGAATCAGAGATTATAGTCAAGGATTTGTAGGTCCTGAGCAAATTATAACTCGGTCCTTTAAACACGATGTGGCTGTGCACCACTCGGTACATTTTACTGCCAGTCGGGAGACATGGCCTGGTGTTGAACCGCTGAGATAAAATGATTAGCTCATGGAAATAAATCATTTGAGATCCACTCAAAATATTTGTGCAGAGGGCCCATGTGTGCCATGAAATTCAAGTGCATTTTCTACGGCACATGATCGTGGCTGTACATAACTGAAGTTTGCCCGGCAAGGTTCCACAACCTGTTCAGCCTCAAACAGTAAAGTCCGAATCGAATTGAAGATTGTTTGTATCCAGTTCAAATCCTAGATGAAAATTCACTTGGGTTCCGGTCTCGTACGGCACGTGGTACTTTTTTCGAGGCTGGCGGCGCAAAAGGGAACTCACAGCCATTGGGCGGCGACTAAAACATGTGCGTGATGGATGCATGCATCTGGAGTAAGTACGCTGGTGTGCTATCAGTTGAGCGGCATGTGGAGGCGGAATGTGTGAGGCGGAGGACATCGGACGGATATCGGAGTCGTCCAGGAGTGACATCAGTCCACCTACCTTTTCTTTTCCACACACACTCCTGAGGGCGCCACCAGTCTCTGGTGGTTCTAGCATTCATTTCTGGGCATTCCTTCATTTCCCTCATCATGTCTTCCATTGCGCTTGTCATGCCTGTCTTGGACAACAAGTCCATCTTCTCTGACTGGAGGAGCGATGCAAAAGCTTATCTCAAAGCTAAAGAGTGCTTCTTCTATTGCACTACCACTTTTGGTGGTCAAGGGCACACTGAACTTGAACGGGACAAGTGTGCTGGCATCTTGTGGTCCCCCTGAATTGATACCGTAAATTACATCCGGGATTGGATATAATACCCAGCCCTAGCAAGTGGGTCTTGCGCATAAAGAAGAACGCCGCTGGGGAGATCGACAAATATAAGGCACGTCTCGTTGCTCGTGGATTCACTCAAGTCCACGGAGTTGACTACTATGAAACCTTTGCTCCCACGGCCAAAATCGCATCAATTCGACTCATTCTCGCCATTGCCGCTCGCAACGACTGGAACATCGACATGTTCGACTTCCACTCGGCATTTCTCAACGGAGAATTGGACACCGACGAGCTCATCTACATGGAGCAACCCCCGGACCACGAATTTGCGGATCGCCGCAAGTATGTCTTGCAACTCAACAAGGCCTTGTACGGCTTGAAGCAAGGCAGTCGCAAATGGTACGAGACCCTCAGCCGCTCTCTTGCTGAGATTGGCTTTGCGCAGTGCGAATTAGGGATGGGCACCGTAACCGTACAATACGGTATATGGTTACGGGTCATACGGCATACCCGTACCGTCTCGTAAGGCCATGCGGCAGCGACATATACGGTACGGGTGGTCTCATAACCGCAGCCGTACGATGCCGTAGAGAGACGGCCGTATACGGCATCCATACGGGCCGTAAATTTATCAGAAATGGCGTGATTTCGGTACCTCGGATACTCGGAAGTTGAACGGAACCTCGTGTTAGGAGGACCCCTGATAATACCTTTCGGGGCCAGGGCCGGTGTCGGCCAAAATTTTGGAATTCTAGGTCCAAAACCTAGGTCCTGAACGGCCAAAATGAGGCTCCAGCGCGAGAATGCCAGGTACCTGTGTCGGCCAAAATCCTGGGGTCAAGGGCTGCCAGACATAGACTTTCATGTATTTGTGGCACTACGGTAGTGTGGATTCCTCTTGTCCTTTTTCCGCGTCGCCACTGTCTTGTGTTCGATGCCCGACGCTCCTTTTTCTTTTTTGCTTTGGCGACCCATTTCTCCCCAAACGGAATATATTTGTCATGCGACGCTGTAGCCACACAAATGTAATCATATTTTTTCATCACGATCCGCCAAATCCCAGTCGCGCAATATCCACCTGCCCGCATCGATGGCGGACCTAGACATCGATGACCGCCCATTCATTCCAGCAGACTGGATTGCAAAAGGCAAGCTATATTCGGACGCACCTTTTGAGGTGATTGGCGCCAAAAATGCCGATGGAATCGGCACCTTAATTCTCACCCACCCAATTGGCCGCTATTGCTTATATCAACGGGACGAGCACGGACGTGCCGTTCCAAGTTGGTATGTACCGCATCCCACCGTCCTCTGACCCCTGTGGCAGCCGCCTCACCCATCATTGCCCCGCTGATACCGAGCATCTCTTCGACACCGGGGCAGCGGGTGAGCTTCCTCTGCATGACCTGGGATTTTACCAAGAGGCGATTCAGGATCTAGCTTTTTTACCGCGTCCAGGGACCAGGGCGGATGCTAACCTCCATAAAACCCTACAAAGTTTGTTTAAACAATTTGCGTCTCAACGTAAAACCCTGTTTAAGCAATGATTTATTTAATTGTGTTCATCACCGAGGAGAACATTAGGATGAGGGGTTTAAACCTTGGGATTGAAAAACGGGGTTTAATCAGTGTTTGGATCAAAATGGGATCAAAGAGGATTTAAAGAATGTTCAAACACTGATTAAATACTGTTCAATGGGACAAATGTAAGAATTTGAGGCACCCAGGGGAGTTGAACTTCGGACCTCCTGGTTTCTCTGCAAATGGAAGGGAGATATCAATAACCAGTACACCATGCAACCGATGTAAAGGGGTGGAGTATTACAGCCTTACTCATGTCTGATTTGAAAACAAGAATGGCTGTTTTAAATCTCAACAAGTGTCGTTGTATTGCTTCCGAACTGTGCACTGAATTCTTTTCAATACCATGTAACCATAGTACGTATCAAAAGAGAACATGGCAAAGTACTTCCAATACTTCAGTGCCTTTCTGTATGCAACCCCCGTAACAGACAAGGAAATTCAACGACTTGATGCTCGAGTTACTGACTACAGATGAAAGAAAAACTGATGTCCCCTTGCAATTTTGGATGCTTTGAATGCATTGAAGGGAATTAGCATGTGAGAGCTTCTGAAGTGACTTTGAACTGGGGGAGAGTGTAAGTCTGGCACTTACAGCAGTGGACGAAACCCGGTCCAATTATTACTAACCATCAATGATGGCTGATCCCAGTATTTAAACCTTTGATGTCACATGTTCTTCTTCATCTTGTCTTTCATTTACACTACGACAATCTAGGTTATTATTTCTTTTCATGTATTCCTATCTTGTCTTTCATTTACACTACGACAATCTAGATCACTGTTCCTGTCTTTCTGTCTGAATCAGTGAGGACGCATCGCCGGCGTCCTTTCACTCTCATGCTCACACAGGGGTGGCGGGGAACTCGTGGTAATATAAGCACGGGCAACGTTGCCCGCGCTTACTGGCGACGCATGACGGCGCAAATAAGTATCCTCGCAAAATTGAACAACCAAAATTGCAGTAGTGGATGTGCCCTGAGGCAGTTAGTGGGCTCTGCTGCAAAGCGCGCTACAAATGTTATATAGAGGCAAGGCCATAGCGGCGAGAGAGGGACGAGACAAAGTGCCGAAAAGCTCAAAGGCAATGGGAAACAAAGCCAAAGCAAGCACGCCATACTCACGTGTTATGGCCAGATTAAAGAAGGATTTAAAAAAGTGAGTACCGGCAACCGCGATTCTAAAACCGTGCGCTTACATAACCCATCAATCGTCAATCTGACGGCAAAACTCCTTCGACCCATCTCTCGCTCAAGAATACGGTCTTCCACACGCTATCTGGCGCTCTACAGACATGTATTATATACTACCTCCCTCTATACCACTCTTCTTCGCTGTCATACCCCGTATCATCAGCATTGTAAGATCCTGCGGTAATCAGTTCCAGCTCAGGCGGCAAATCAGTGGGGATTGGGTGGGCTGCGAGGCCTTCTAGAATCTCAGCACGTCGCGTGATGGCCTTCTTCAAGTGCTCGAAGCGAACATCCCGATTTCCCCGCCCCTTCGGGCCCGACTTGGCCTTGGGGATGTGGGATGCCGAGCTTTCCTCTGACGTGGGCGACTCCTTGACTGCGTTTGCTATCTGCCAGTCGAGTTGAAGGTCCAGGTCACCTACAGTGAGGTATCCCTCGCTCCTGGCAGAAATTTCGAACCGCCTCTGGAGTTCCTCCACCGACTCAATTGCTGTTGTTTTGGCGATTGCTTCCTGAGCAGCGGTGACCCGTTTGGCGCGTACCACTGCCACTCGTAAAGCCCGACACCGTCAATTTATAAATGAGCATCCACAAGTCCAATGCCATCCACATCCCACCAAATGTCTTGCAAGCACTTCTATGAAAAGAAATACAGCAAAACTTTTTTTGGAATAAAAAAACTGATACAAATCCTCGACTCCAGAAGTGAGCTCTATATGTACATAATTAACTACGCCGTCCACGATTTAATGACCAGCAAATAACCAAGACTTCACTATTGATGCAATATGTCCCTTTCGGACGCTTCAAAACTGTTAGATGCGTGAGAATGTGCCTGGGTTCAATAATGCAAAAACGGTTGGACACAGCAGGATCCACAATTGTTGTCTCAAATTGAGGGAAAGTGGGGAATGGAGTTTTTTTGAGGATCGTTGAGGGCAGAAGCTTATGTTTCTGAACCAGGATGAATGTCTGCATGTGGTTTTCAAGTGGAATTTCCCATATTTCATCGATGAACCCTGTCAGCACAATATGATTCACAGGTCCTTGAATCGGATGCTGCTATTTCCTCTGTGTGATTTGTAGCAGCTGAAACCTTGATCACCTACACTGGTTGAGCATTTCAATTTTTTCACCTTCTTTTTCAGTGAAAAATGTTGTTTATTTTTCAGACATTTTTCACTGAAAAAGAAGGTGAAAATTTTAAAACATTTTCAGCACTTTCTCGATTCAAGGTGAAAAATTCGAAATAAAATAAGAAAGTGATGAAAATGTTTTGAAATTTTCACCTGCTTTTTCAGTGAAAAATGTGTGAAAAATAAACGACATTTTTCACTGAAAAAGAAGGTGAAAAAATTGAAATGTTCAACCAGTGCTAGTTTGAACTGTGATGGTTTCATAGCACAAGGAGGTAGAACAAGAGACCCGTGGGGGTGCGGTAACTGGTAACATGAGCGCCATGGCTGTCCCTTTGAAACCTGGTATTGCAAAAGCATCTGATAGTCATCTGATGACAAGTCTTTTGCTTTCGCCAAAATTTTAGCAACTTCAAGTTCAGTTAATGGCAGAGTGGCTTTTGTGCGGACTGCAGTAGCAGGCTGAAGAATCTGTGCCAGGTGTCCAGTAGGTCCATCTTTGGACTGTTCATCACTGAATTTTGCCTCTAGGCGTCCGCGACGAGCTATCTGCCGTAGCATGGTTAATGGTATATCATCTGGTTAAAAATTCAGTGTCAATAGGAGTATTGATTCTGAAATCAATGAAATTTACGAACCAACCCGTCGATTGTGCTTGACTTTTCCAAACATCCCATTCATCCGCTCACCCGGGAATTCACTCAGTCCAGCCAATGGTCCCCAAAATTTCAATAATTGTCCATTGTGCATGGCAAAGTGATGGTTTGGCACAGAATGAAACTCGGGAATGGGAAATAATTGAGGTAGAGCTGAGTGATATTTGGTGTAGTGGTCTGTAAATTGGTCGGCCTGTGTATTCGATGTTGAGAAAGATGATATTATATTGGTGGAGGCAACAAGATGATGAAAGTTCTCCAGCAACTTCATGTTGACCTCATCTTCCCCCCACCAAAGTTCTGGGATAATGAGGGGCAAGACCACAGTAAAGAGAAGAAGATATTCATGGGCCTTCAGCTTTCCATGCTTGGCTTCACCAAGATTTGTTGGTGGGCGAGCAACCCAAGTAGGAAGTGCAATATCCCGGATACAAGCCCGAATGTTACCCAGCTGTAGTGATGAGAAATTGAAAGTGCCTGTAAAGTCGAAATGAAAGAACTCTTCGTCATTATCTGGTTCATCATCAGCTACATCCAAGTATGTTGATGGAGTTGGAGTGGAGGAGCCTTCACTCTCATCATCAACATTCATACGGTCATCGGAGTCATGAATGGGAGGAGGCTGTTGTTGATTCTCGACCACTTCATGAGCCAGATCTTCAAGTTCGCTAGCAGACTCTGGCATCTCAGACTCTGTAAACTGTTCCTCCTCGTCCTCAAGTGTTCCGAGATTCTTCACATCTGTCATTGCTTTCTTGGGACGGCCAATTCCTAAAAACACTCGAAGATGGTGTTGAAGTACACCTTCAAGCCAGTTGTGCACAAACCCAAGAATAACATGGTCAACTGGATCCCAGTGGGCAAGATCATGCATTGGTGACCAACGAACACCTGACTCTTTGGCCAGCTTGTCTTTTTCTGTTACAGTTTTGGCCTCGTGCCAAGCTTTTGCTTGCGCAGAAACAGTATGGCCATCTCGAAGTGTCCAGGATCTGTAGTCAAGATTTTCGATGTCGTCGATTTTAAGAAGACAGAAATTGCAAAAAGCTTTTGCATTGAATGCCATATAACCAGCCACTTTCCGTATTGCCTGAAGATCAGCAATGAGTGCAAGGATCCGAACTGCCACATGAACACCGGTCTCGGGACCCTGGAAAAAAAACTTTTGTGGGTCAAAAGTTTTCTGACCAGAAACAGCTTGGAAAGTGTAGGCATCCATGTATCGATAGCAATGACCGAAGTAGCGACGGATGTTATCATTTGAGATGAGGTCAAGTGATTCCGGGACAAGGGTTTTGGCACAGGGGAATGTTCCGTCGGTCAATTCACGGAAACCTGGCAACAATCAGACGGATGAACCAAATAAAACTGAGAGATTCACGGCGCTTCAATTGGCTCCAAACCATTTCGATAGGGTTCAGTTCGCAATGGAACTTCGGCAGAAATAGGCACTTGTGGCCGGCCTTCTCAATGATCAGCTGAAGCAGGGGTTTTTCCTCGCGGAAGTCTTGTTGGAGTGAGAGGACACGCTGCATGCAACAATCAGTTGCGCGCCCGAGATCGTCGTCATCCATTTCGGAAACCCCCCGCGCTCCGAGATTTCCCAGACCAGAGCCCTCAATTTCATCTTCTTTTGATTTGGCGTCGTTCAATGCCTTCTCGCGCGCAGCCTGTGATAGCTTACACGCCAAGCAGACACCGAGAAGCTTCTTCCCAGAGCCGTGCTTCGCTTCGAGAACCTCGAGAAGACCACGCTCCCGCAGGACTTGCTCCATACCTTTCGGCTGACCTGCCAAAGAAGCGCCCGAAGCATCCTTTCCTCGATAACCGGCGGGGAAGTTCATGGTCTGTGGCTGTCTGGTAGACGGAATTGTCGTGTCCCGCATCTTCGGCTGCTTCCCTCCGGGTCCGCGATTCATTTTGTGGGCTTGCAGAGCATCCGAGGAGAACGCCTCGTGTGCTGAAGAGCAGTCGAAGATAAATACCGCAACACCATCGGGGTATTTAACGTTGAATATCTTGATGGCATCTTTGACCTGCGGCCAGTCAAGTCGTGTCAGTAATAAATAGAAAGACGCACTTGAGCAATCAATTGAGGCATGTCCCACCAGGGGTCGTAATTTGCCCCCGGATAAATAATGCGTCGTGCGTCGAAGCTCGGGATTTGATAAGCCGTGAACGGTGCTGGGGGAGGATGCCAGGGAACTCTGCCCAGCACGGGCGAGTCAACTTCATCTAGTCCAACCCTATCCAGACTGACTTAGATCTAGTAACTCTTGTTTGGTTTCTTAAGCTGGCTTGTGGCCGTCTATAGTCTAAGTACACTATCCTGAGGAGGATATGTACTCCAGGTATTTTGTCTTGTCTAGATGAAAGGCCTGAGAATGAAAAGTCGCAAAAATGCGATTTTCACACGTGTGTGGATACACACCTTATCAACCAAAGTGACCCGTGTAATTACACAGGATGATGTTCTGCAGGCAGGACTTGCAATCTATCTCAATATCAAATTAGATATCTTATCGCCATCAGTGGCAGTGAAGACATGACCATGGGAATGGTGGCCATAAAAGGTCTGCCTCATGGCAGGGAAGTTTAAGAAAAAAGTTGGGTCACTGACCTAATCTTTCATCTTCTCTTCTAACCACTGCTGTTGTACGCCACCAACGTACTATGGTGTTAGTTCCTCGCATTGACGAAAGTTTATATATGCCACTGCTACCTACTGTACGGACATGTAGGGAGGCAACGGCCCCCAGGACCGTGACACGTTCATTGCCTATTTTTAGGCAATGAACGCTATCGTGACCAGGACCGTTGAAAAAAGGCAACAGAGGGCCAATTTTCTAGGACAAAAACCCACTGTAAATTGCTTTTCCAAGGAGTTCTGTTCTTTTATGGGCTAATCTAATGGCATAGCTTGTCTTTGATTCATTTATCCTACGTGATTATTTTTATTTTTATTTTTCCCGTTATGTCACGATTTTTTGAAGGCAACGGACCTCGCCGTGACCGTGACCCATAGGAATTTAGGCAACGCAACGGACCTCATCGTGACTTTGACCGTTGCCTCCCTACATGTCCGTACAGTATTGACTTTGACAAGACAGTGACACCATCTGAGGGCATGCAAGCACCCATTTCAGAGCCTAACAGCTCCATGGACATTGACACATCAAAAGTCGCTCCTCCCGCAGCAAAGATGCAGGGTGTGTCGAAAGGCACATCCCTGCATGAGGGAGGGGTAAAGTGGGTGCACGTGGCATCCAGAAATCGCGGAATGGCCCACATGATGGCATCAAAGCTGAAATGCATCCTAGAGATGCAAGATAACGATGAGGACGAGGAGTGAAAGCCCCGTCAACACATCCAAGCAGGAGAATGGGTGCTCAACAAGTCGCTCAGGGTGCTGCTGTGCACCAGCGCTGTGTACAGTGCTAAGAGTGACGAGGAAGATGACAACACATCCGACGTTGATAGCAAGGAGCCGGCTGAGAAGCTGGAAGTGGCTTGCACCGCATGTTCTGCCTATGTGCAGCACGTTGCAGCAGAGTATGCCTGAGACAACGGTGGCCTGAGTGCTATCTTGAAGTTGCAGGACTTATACCACAACCGCGCTGGCAAACCTGCCACACTCGCTAAGCTCGAAGGAGCTTCAGAGGTCACCACACTGCCTCCAAAGCAGCCGAGGTGAAGCTGGACAAGCTTCAGGAGGACCTTGTGTCCGAGCATGTACACGCTATGTACCTGAGCCAACGGCTCAATGAAGTCCTGGAGGACTTCAAAAAGATCAAATCCGACCACTGCGATCTGCAGGATCAGTGCAACGAGTATCGTGGCCAGTACCACACTGTGGAACATGAGCTCGAGCAGCTCAAAATTGAGCATGAGGAGGAGGAGCAACTGTGAAAGCAGTCTCATCAGTCACGCCAGGAGTGATGGCCCACACTGCTGGAGGAAGATGTGGAGATGGGAGAGGTGGTTGAACACGAGTCGCCGCCCGAGCCCGTAGACTACGAGCAGCCAGCAGAGTCACTTGCTGCACTCAGGCCCATCCCTGCCCCCAAGTTGGACTTGTTCGTGACGACATGAACATATGTGGCCATGGTGGCAGCACCAAAGGTTTCGATACCTTTAATGGCCGTAAAGGCCCTCCTTACCCATGTTGGTGGCTGCCATGGCCAATGTGCCCTTTAAGGTGCCCGAGGCACATAGATGGTATACCAGCGCCTGCAGAGTGCCCGCCAACATACACATGTGGAACACAATGTTCCATGAGACAGTCACCAAGCGGGTATGGGTGCCATCGCATGTCTTGTTTGGACATTGGGTGGTAGCACTGGTACATGCCCACCTGGCAGCGCGAGCTGCTTAAAACACTGGCTCACGACAAGAACATTGTCAAGAGCCGCGCTGACTCACTCCAGGCCACAGGTCAGCCCCTGTGGCCGGCGACCTCAGTGGACATGGCAGAATTTCTGCAGTTCAACAAGGTTGATGCAAGGGGTTGCCCCTACAATGACTCATGCTGGATGCTGAACTTGCATCTGGTGAGGAGGCTCCTCACATTCGAGGCTTTAATGCCTCTTAAGCCAGATTTCTCTGTCCCCGCTGTGGCAGCGGCATACTCCTGCCTCCAAAAGGGGCTTATCTACAATTTCGTGGACACAGGCTTCTATGCCCGCACCACTTCAATCAACAGCTGGGAGATCAGTTGCAATGGTCGCGCGGGGCAAATTTAAAACACTCACAAGGACAGGTTGGCGGGAAATATATTCAAGAAGCTCATTGAAGGATGGGAGGCTGCATTCTGGTTTCATATTTGGAGGCAAAGTTGGGGAAGAGGCTATTGATCGATGGGCGCTTAAGTACGAATTTGTAAAGGGCTAATTTAAATAAGGAGGGTGCGATCAATCGCATCGCGTCATGATCATGATCACGATGATGATCTTATGATGGCGATGGAGTAACATCGTCACATCCCCTTCTCCCCCCAGCTTGTTCTTCCCCTGGCCTCGGGACTCCTCCTCCTGACTAGTAGCCTCAGCCTGCAGTGTTCGCCTGAAGGCCTTCAGGAGGCCTTCGTGAAGGCCTTCAGAATTTTCGGCCGAGGGATGTGCCTTTCGGAAGGCCTTCAGATATCACGTGAAATGTATGTAATCACTATTTTTTTTTCTCGCATCTCCGTTTGATCTCCGTCGACGTGCGCCTCTCCATGGCCGCCAACTCTCTGAAGAAGTTCTTTCACGCGGGGGGTCCACAGAATGGGACCCATTTTAAGATGTACTGCAAAGGCTGCGTCAAACATCGAATGAAAAGCGTGGGGGCACCGATGTCCGACCTCTTGACTGAAGACACCTCAACAGTCCGAACCCGTCTCAAAGAAGCAGCAGCAACTGCCGAAGAACCAGTCCACCCTAACGACATTCCGAAGGAACGAAATGCCATTCGGGAGCGCCGAGAAAGAAGCGATCGAGCGTCAAGCCCTCCGCGTCCTCCGGAGGAGTAGCCGACGGTGTAGACGCCGGCGGCGACACCGAAAGCCTATAGCAACAGTGTCAGCGGCGTCGCGAACCGAGTAGCAAAACACCTACAGAGGATTGACGATCTGTAAAATTTGTAAAATGTCATTAAATATACACGTATGCGAATGGCGAAGCTGCTACCACTGCCGGCGCATGGTTGTCCTCTCTGGGTTGCGGCGTAATGTTGACAGCAAGCTGCGAAGATAACTTTCGTTAGCCAACAGAGGTCGAGTCGTAGAAGAACTTACGTCGACGGGCACGGGCACGCTAGCCTCGTCATTGTTTTGCTCCGGAGCTGGCTACAGCGGAGTATACTGTAGTATTAAGACCAAGTGTTCACGGGGGTGTCACCGTCACCTCAAGTGTTCACTGAACTTGATGTTCATTCTTCGGCTATCAGGAGAAAATTGCCATATATGGCAGTCCGGCGAATGTCGGACGGAAACTTTTGACGTTTTTTCACCTATTTGGGCCAAAAATTCGCTCCGTCACCGTCACCTACCCCAGATTGGTCAGTTCACGACCCTCCGTCACCCGTCACCTGAACACTTGGACTTAATACTACAGTAAGCAGACGACGACACAAAAATAGGGTGAAACATACAATGGTGCTCTGAGTCTCGACCTTCGTGCGCTTGTTGGCGGAATCGACGGCGGCGCCATCACCGCAATAGCTCCGCTTGATGGGTTTGGACTCAGAGATATCGTCGTCGCCGGCTTCCGACTTGATACCACGGGAATTATTGTAAGTCTTGTACCAGCCGGAGTACATCTTCTTTGCCATGTACTGCACCTTCCAATCGTCGGCGCATAGCCTCATCTCCGGATAATGCTCGCAGATCTCTGCGCTGAAACTACGCTGCAAATCAATACTTCCCTTGTTCCAGGTAGCAGGGGCGAGTCCACCTGCGGCCAGCCGAAGGAACAGCTTAGTAGCCAGACCCCGTCAATCACGATGCCCGCGGAATCCGTGACGTAGAGCATCGCAACGTTGATCCCCTGCGCAGCACGACTCGACCCACGAGGCTTAGGCTCATCTGTATTAGATTCACCCTTGCTCAGGTTCTTGTGGGTTGTAAATTGGTGCTCGTACCAGAATGGGACCCCGGGATAGTCGGATTGCTTCGGTGCGGGCTGCGAGGAGACCAAGGGTACGGATCCAAGTGCCGAGTCCTCGAGATGGCCCGCGGCTCAGCAGTAACCGGTATGGACGCAGACTTGTCACACATCCCACCCAAATGTGCTGACTGCGTTCTCGGGAAACAGAAAAAGAAACCCGTGCCCAAGAAGCGTAAAGGGCCGCGATCGACGAGGAAGTTGCAGAAGGTGTTTGCCGATCTTGCTGGACCTCAGGCAGTAGCCGCGCAAGGTGGATACTTGTACACACTCCAATTAATCGACGACTATTCACATGAGCAATGGACCATCCTCTTGAAGCGAAAATCAGATGCTGCGAGAGAATTCAAGGGATGGCAGGGCATCGTCGAAGCCGAATCTGGACAGAAAGTCGGGATTCTTCGTGTTGATCTCGGTACAGAGTTTGATTCAGCAGGGTTCATTCAATACCTACGAGAACATGGGACTAAGAAAGAAACTTCTGCCCCCTACTCGTCAGCCCAAATGGGCCTCATAGAGCGTACCCACCACACTCTCATGAGTCGCGCGCTAGCATCGCTCTCGTCAGCGAAGCTCCCTCGGAATATGTGGGGTGAGATGATACTCACCGAGACGTACATCAAGAATCGCACCCTTACCAGTGCGTTCCGAAAGCCCGACCAGACGCCACATGAGCGGTGGACCGATAAGAAGCCGGATCTCGCGCATATGCGTGAAATAGGCTGCCGTGCCTTCGTATTGAAACTCCCGAAGGCAAAGAACCCGAAAATCTTCAATCGCTCTGTGGAATGTGTCATGGTGGGATACTCGCCATCTCTAACGGACACATACCGGTGTTATGAGCGCAAGACGGGGCGCATGCACGTCACTCGCAACGTCGACTTCATTGAGTCCCAGGACGAGGTGTCGCATCCACTGAAAGGCGCAAAATCAGCAAATACTGCACCACCCACTGCCAACGGCGTGGCCAACGCTACGGACGCACCTACACAACGAGCTGCAGCAGCTCCTCCCCCGGATCCGTATGAACCCGCTTCTGAGTCTGAGGAGGAGAACGAGGCTGAGCCAGCACCCGAGATTGAGGAGGAGTTGCACGCACCTGAGCCCCCTCCGGAAGTCAGACGTCCTGTGCGCACACGAAAGGGCCGTGGTGACGATGGTGCATTCCCCAGTGTTCGCAAGGATGCTGCCGTTGCCGATGCTCGCGCCGCCGAGACGCGCGCAAAGGAGCGTCGCGCGGAGGCGAAGATGCGTAGGGCAACCGTCGAAGCTGTTGACGACGATGAGGCCCCCGCCGCTGCCGTCGAGGAGGAGCCTGTTCCGCGTGCCGAAGAAGACGAGTATGAGTACTGGGCCTTTAGCGCGACCGCCTCGGATGATGAGCCCAAGACGTGGAAACAGGCACAGAACTCACCTTTTGCCGAAGAATGGCGCGAGGCGTACCAAGCGGAACTCGACTCCATCAAACTCCACGGCGTTTACGAGCTCATCCCTCGTGAATCCGTACCCCTGGGACGCAAGGTCATACGCTCGAGACCAGTTTTCAAGATCAAGCGCGGAAGTGACGGGGAAATCTTGAAATTCAAGGCTCGTTTGGTGTCCATGGGATATGCTCAGGTAGCCGGGCAGGACTACCGCGAAACGTATGCATCTACATCGCGTTTTGAGTCCTTTCGGATGGTCCTGCACGCTGGCGCCTCCCTCGATTACGAAATCGACCACGTTGACATCAAGACAGCCTTCCATAATGGTCTACTTGAGGAGGAGATTTGGCAGGAGCAGCCGAAGGGTTTTGAAGTACCGGGCAAGGAGAGCTGGGTGTGGAAGCTGAAGCGGGGGATGTACGGCCTGAAGCAAGGAAGCAGGTCGTGGAATCGACGCCTTAACGCCGCTATGATTTCCTTCGGATTCCAACGCATTTCCGTGGAGCACAGCATATACTCCAGGAATCGCGGTAGTACTTCGTCTCTTGTTGCAGTCCACGTTGATGACCTCTGCGTCGTGTCGAGCTCCAAAACTGAGATGAAGACATTCAAGGAACAGCTAAAAGGTCACTTCGAGATCACGGACCTCGGGCCGGTCAAATGGATACTGGGAATTCCGATCGTGCCGTCAGAACTATAGCTCTGGACCAGCAGGCCTACATCGAGAAGATGGCCTCGCGCTTTGGTCTACAGAATGCTCACCCTGTCCGCACTCCCATGGTCCACGGAGAACCCCTGGCTCATTCCATGTCCCCGTCCACCCCCTCCGAAAAGGCACGCATGTCCGGTATACCTTACCGAGAGCTCGTCGGATCTTTGATGTACGCAAACGTCGCGACTCGAGCGGACATAGCCCACTCCGTCGGCGTCGTCAGTCAGTTCTGTCAGAATCCGGGTGAGCTTCATTGGCTCGCTGCCAAGCGCATTTTGCGCTACCTTATTGGGACGAAATCATATTCCCTTGTCCTTGGAGGACATTCTCCCATTTGCCTGACTGGATATTCAGACTCAAACTATGCCCCCCCCGGGAGATCTTGATAAGCGCAAGTCCACTTCCGGTTTCTGCATGTCGTTGGGCGGCGGCGTCATATCCTGGAGCTCTAAACGCCAATCTACCGTTGCCACGTCTAGCACCGAGGCTGAGTACATGGCTTGCTGTCATGCGGCTAAGGAAGCGGTATGGCTGCGGATGCTTCTTCGCGCCGTCGGACACAAACAGCAAGGCGCGTCCGTGTTACGTTGTGATAATCAAGGTGCTCTCATCCTTACCGCCGACCCGTCTTTCCACTCCCGCGCCAAGCACATCGACGTTCAGTACCATTTTTCGCGTGACCGGGAAATGTCGCCGCAGTATCGCAGAAAATAAAAAATGTGGTTCCAAGGGAATGTTTTCATGCACTTTTCTCACACTTCCTTGGTACCAGATTTTTCGATTAGGGTTATTCTCGGGTGGCATTAAGATTTCGGGACAAGTAGTCACGTGATGTATGCACGGAGTCCATGAGCCCTACCTTACTTCAGTGGCATTGTGTAACAGGAGACGTGGCCTTGTGCACAGCTTTTTGTCACAGTTTCTTCCCACGATGCGACAGCCACGCGTCACCATCACATTTGCCCATAAAGTCTCTTTATAAATTTACAAGACAGGCCTCCGCTTCGCTCCGGTATCCCGGGTGATTAGAGAGATGTGAAACAAACACTAGCATTACCCAGACGGTGGTTGGCCTGGAGAATCGTGTTTGACGCTATGATTACCAACAGGCGCAGTGAAAAATGGAAAATAAAATAGAAACAGGGTAGGAAAATGAACTGTTTCAGGGTAACAAACGACAAAGGAAGTGGTCCAATTAAAAACAGTGCAGTCCCTGGCACGGAGTTCATTCTCCAAGGTGCGAAGCTTGCGAGAAATCAGAGAAAACGCTATCCCCCAACGCCGTTGCGCGGTTTGATGCCCGTGATGGCACTCTCACGTCTCGCTTAGCGCGGTCCGCCGCCATCTCTAAGTCCCTCCCGCCCTATTCTTCGTCAGTTCCGTGCCCGTCGGCGTCGGCATCGTCGCTGGTGGCTGAGGGTTCATCCTTGAGGGAATGAGGCGTGATTAGCATTGAATAGAAAAATTAAAACAGTTGTTGCAGGCATCACGTTGTCACGTCACCTGCGTGTGTGTCACATCGCGCATTTCTCAGCATCAGTCTTCTACGTCGTCAGTCCCTTCGACGCATCTCAACTTGGTCACCTGGTGATGGAAGACACCCGAGAATGTGGCAAATGCCATCAAGAGAAAGAGCTTACAGCGGAGAATTGGAAGGCTAAATTCCGCGGAGTAGGGCTTCACGTCGCGTCGAATTGTCGAGCCTGCGCCGACCGCGACAGAATTGCGGCACGGGAGAGGCGAACTGTGAAGAACCCGGATAAGGAAAACACTTCAGCGGAGGCCGATGCACTGGCAAAGCCGGACCCGGAGGACGCGTCCGAGTTCTTAGGGGTTAGTCCTATAACTCTTGACGAGTTTTGCAACGCATTGGATGCCACCGGCAATATAAATTTGTTCTCTGCCCGCATCGACTTCTCAGCTCTAGATCTGGACATGGAGGACATCAAAGCAGCTGCTGATGCTCTAGCACAGATTGTCTGGGAGAAGACCGGCTACCGATTCCAGTGTGTATTTCTCACCAATATCTAAATTGTCTACTCACGGTTTTATATAAGCTATCATTCAACCCACGAGTTCAAAAATTCATCAGATTGCCGCTACGAATATCACTGTGTGCAGCTAGACAACCGCCGCCACAAATCTAAGAAGAATTCAGATGTAGAAAAGCAACGGGACAAGGGTCAGATGGCCATGTTTCCATGTGGAGGCTGGAAACCCTGATGCTTTGTGTTTTAGATTAGAACTGATGCGTAGCATAAAAACACACCTCATAGGGTTTTGCAACAAAATGCTGGCCCTCCAAGCCTCGACGTACTGGCTCTGCATTGTAATCACAGGGTGGACATATAAATTGAAGGTTTAGGAGCTCTTTGGAGGGGTGGTCCAAGCATGAATCACACATAGCCTTCTGGCAGCGGTGTTCATCGCATGCCACAATCCCCCCACCATTCCGGCAGGCAAAACAATACTAGTATCTGAAGTTAGTACATAGACACTGCAGTAAACCAATGTTGCATACCGCATCACCCTCCCCATTCAAGGTTGCATCTAAGACCCCATAGCCCCTGTGACGAATTCGAATGTTAATATGAATGATGTTTCCTTATCATCCATTTACATGTTGCTCTTCTTACATTGAGACGAATGGCCTCTCATCACCAGCATATTTACGCCTGAGATTCAGATGGAAAGTTGAAAAGTGCAGATACTCTTCGCGCCGAATTTCTGGCCCCTCTGAATCAATCTGCTTCTGAAGTTGCCTAGAGTCAGCGAGATCAGACAATTTTTACCATGTCTCAAGTGACATAAGCAACCTTTTAAGTCCTTCCAAAGAGTAGCAGTTCCATCAGAAGGAGAAAAATTGACCTTGTGCATCTGCAGTATGTGCCTGAGCAGTCATATAGGTGACAAAGTGTGCAAAAACATACCTCATTTTGCATCTTTTTCACCTGCTTTCATGGAAGAATCCAAAGAACTTTCGAAGTTGCCTGCAACTTGCAACTGTGGATTTGTTTGTGCTTGCAACTAGAGCATATTTGCAGTTTTTTCACTGAGATCTCCTGAGCTGTTGAGAGGTGTGGAGCAGCCAATCAGAGTTCCAGAAAATCTTGGCTAAAAATGTGTGAATACCCTCTACTCTTGGGTCTGCATCTGCAGCACTGATAGCATCCTCTCACTGCAGTCACCACAACTTTCCGGTCAGGTCCCATTTGGGAATTTATGGGATTGATTGCAACAGCTTTGGCCCGGGTATCAGCCACATCTCGTCTTGATTCCTGGGGCCTTCTGAGCCACATATAAAAGCCAGGCAGTCTCAATCACATCAATAAGGTACATGGGATCTGTCCACTGGAATCACAGGTCAAATTGAATGAGGTCTGTCTAATAGTTGAGATTTCAATTGAGCCCCAGTTTTTCTATCCTTTGACTATTCATATGGGCTTATAACCAGCTTTGGCAGTCAGAGAGCTGTAAAAATATGTAATGGGGACATGCCTAGCTGAAAATAGTTTAATTCTGCCTTGTCACACTTTTTATTGCTGTTTGCAAAATAGTTGGTGGTCACACATTTTACATTATAAAGCATGTACTACATCCAAAATGCATGGGGTGCCCTCCCCAACACATATAAGACCCATTTTATGCTCTCAAACCGCCCCCATATCCCTAAGTGTTGTTGTTGTAGCTCGCACACGTGAAAATCAGCATGTTGGCCGAGGACGATGAGGAAGTGCTCGGATCCAAGATCTGAGGCTTGGGGCACCTCGGGCTCAATGATATCATTAGAGTACACCATCTGTTCATGAACATCCGAGCAGTGGTTGAAGAGCTATGGTGCACGTGAGGTCGGGCGCAAAATTTGATGTAAAACATGTGACCGCCAACTATTTTTAAAACAGCAATAAAAAGTGCGACAAGGCAGAATCGAACTCACCCCTGAAATGCAAGGTTTTACTGTGGGACAATGCATATGGTAGCAGACATCACTTCGTGACAACTCTGAGACCCGATTTGGAAATCGTTACTAGTCACTCATACTTTATAATATGACAAGTCTGAGTGGGTAAATAGCACAATAGGAAGGCCCTTCAGAGATCCAGGGCTCTCCAGAGTGTCAATTTCCATCTCCACCTCCTCGTCATCAGTCTCGTCTTCAACCACAACAGGGACACGAAACAACAGGTCCCGACGAATTACGCACTTGAGAAACTGCAATGCCTCGACAATATCCGGTTTTAGACGATTGCGACGCTTGCTGATGGTAATTCCCGCTGAAGAGAAAGCGCGCTCCGACGACACTGAGGATGCCATGATTGCGAAGTAGTCGCGTGCCAAGGATCCCCAGAGCGGATAGCGATGATAGTTCCACTGCAAGCCATTAGTTCAATATTTGAACCAGAATTCGGTCACGTACGCCCCACCACTCAATTGTGGAAACCCCTTCAGAGACACCTTCCCTTGCGGTTAAATACTCCTGATATTCATCAAGCCAGGGGCGCGCGGGGTCAATATGAGCGACAGATAAGTCGGACACCTCGAAATCTTCGGCTAAGGGGGTAACAGCGCGCCGACGCTTGTTGGGTGCAGTGTTCGATGATTGAGTGGTTTTCGTCACGGACGGGCGCGGCTGAAGCTCGTGAAGTTTCTGGTACCGCTCCTTGAACTACGAACAGTTAACAAAAGTTACACCTGAAATAAAGGACATGTCTGCGCACCGTCTCCTCCATGTTCTTCTTGGCTTCCGCTTGAAGAGTCGGTGGCCAGTGCTTCTCAAAGTAAGAAAGCTTCTTCCGCGGATCGAGTACTAAGTTAGAGTCAGAAAACCGTCAAAACCAATGGTGAAATCGTACCCATCGCGAACATGTAAGAGTTCGTGTTTGAAGTCTTCTCGTAATATTCATTGACCTTGTCTAACGCTTCTGCGAGGGCGGTGTGAAATACGGAATACTTGGGCTGTGTTCATTCACGAGGAAGGAATCGAGCATTGAACCATGTGGAAACAGGAGCTCAATCAACGTTCAAATCAAAATGCTGTTTAATCAAATCGTGGAGCGAAAAAAATAGAGGATTGAACCGATCTTTAACCACTTAGTACAGTGTTAAAGACCCGTTCAATCATCCAGATGAGAGTTTGAACCAACCTAGAGACAGAGCCCAAACCATGTTTGAAACGTGTTTACGGAGCTGTTCAACCCAGTGGTCTATGCAAAACAAAAGAGGATCAATTCGAACTGATACATCATTTGATCCGATCTGCATCTGTACCCAGAACTGCGTGTGCTACAAACCTTTCTTCCCTTTCCCTATCCAACTGCACCCTGCTAATAATACTTGCATCCTCTGCTAGTAAGTCCTGAAAACCGGGCGCTGCCACAAGGAATAGATGCATAAGAAGCTCCTTTATTGATCTCCCGGAGCAAACCTTTGAAAATATGAATTTATGTTTTTCATCCTCGGATTTGGCGTTTTTGATTGCGGATCACCCGGACCGGTGGCTGTGCCGCGCCATCAATTGCCCTGCCAGTGCGAGCCACCTCATTGCATTGTACCCAGCATGCCCAGAAAGCCTGGACAGACATCCCATGCACAGTGCAACAGCACTGGGAAATTCACAGCCAATATTCCCTCTCAACCGAGCCATGAATCGACATCGGATGACGGTGGCTCGAGGACATTGATGACCCCGCGACATGGGAATCTGCCAACGAGTCGGAGCCCAAGGAGGATGATGAGTGGAAAGAGTGGGAGAAAATGCTGCCTCCAATGACATATGATGAGAGAGGGCCTGCCGAAAGGTATGAAGGTCATTCTCGCTGAACACGGCTATACAACCAAATGGATGGTAAGCCCTGATCAGTAAATGCAAAGAATGCAAAGCATCGAAGTCCTGTAAACCACATCTGGACAGCTGGCGCGCAAATTGCTATGGTCATGGAGCAACAAGAGCAGTGGCTGAGTTTGCCGTGAAGCTGTATCGTTCTCACTGTGGAGTCCAGAAGCGAGAGATGAAAGTTGTGCAGACGGAATGGGAAAAGAAGGTGAAATTGGGCGCTATTTAGCCTGTATAGTCCACATTTCCAGTATGAAAAACTTTCGGTTTATGGCCCAAAATTTGGCGGTTTTCAACCCTAAGTTAGGAGTAACCCCAATTTCTCCGAAACGAAAATTTTACCTATAAACCACCCCCATGTTCCCTCTAAATCTCAAATCTTGGACGGATCTGATCAAAAATGCGATTTGATATAAAGTTTTGTCCGCAACCATACTCCAAGTCGGCAACGAACACGATTATTTGACTCTGTTTGGATGTGGACCGGCCTAGATCCACTCCACAAGCTCTCCGGCGGTGACCCCGGCAGTGTGACATTGGGGCGGCGGGCGTCGGTACGTAGGCGGCGGGCGGGCACCTAGACGGCATCTACAATGGTAAAATAGGCATCAGACTGACAAAATAGGCATCAGAATATCAAAATAGGCATAGATGTATGCCTATGATACCAAAGTTGTTGTCCCTCATCTGTAGTACGCCAGGAGAAGTTGAATCTGTCGTATCTGACCGACCTAATATAAGGCAAGGAATGTATTTCCAAGACCCTCGAGGAACCTTCAGTAATCGCAAAGCCTGAAGATAATAAAACGAGCGCAAATGAGTCATGTGGTCCGTGAATCCCGCGCCCCGATCATCGCCGATTGGGCAACTGGGATCTGTGTAGCGTGAAAGTTGGTCAAGAGCAGCAGCAGAACATCCGACACCCTCAGCCAGAATACGAAGGAGCAGACGGGGAAGACGGAGCAAAGGACACGAAAAGACAACGTTGTGCATCAGCCTTTTGACATTTTGATTGTGGCCTTTCACGTGTTTTTTCGCGTTTTCGCGTGGTTCACCAAAATCTTTGGTGCTCCCCTGGGTGGTGCAGATGACAGATGGGTCCCAGAGTGCATATAATTGTTAGTGTGGTGGGGAAGACACTTGGAGAGGTCGAAAACTGTCGGGATTATTGCCGCTTCTGATGCAATCGGCAGATCTTTGTTCGGCGTTGTGAGAATTTTGATGAAAATTGTGGGCGTTGCGCGTTGCGCATTGAGGCGTTTTCACGCATTTTCAGGCGTTTTTTCGCGTTGTTTGGCGTTGTACAACTCCACAATCAAAATGTCAAAAGTCTGATGTGTTGATGGCTTGACGCGCACGCACGTGATGGGAAAGGGGTGCGTGGACCAAACATCGTTGTTGTGTTCGTCAAACCTTGAAACCTTCACGTGTCTTGCTTTCTGCGCCCATCTCCCCCATCCCACCTCCACTCCAACCTACCCAACCCCACCCCCATCTCCTCTACGATGCCCAGAAAAGCCGCCGACGCTGACGCCGCGGAGCCCCGCCGCTCCTCGCGCATCAAGGACCTGCCTCCCGTCAAGAAGGCAACGAAGCCGCGTGCGAAGGAGCCCAAGGAGGGCAAGGAGGACAAGCCCAAGGCCGCGGGCGGGCATAAGCGCAAGGATCCCGCCGCCGAGGATGGCGCCGACGACGCCGACGCACCGCCCGCGAAGAAAGTACGTCCTCGTCGTCATCGCTCTAACCCACTCCAAAGCTGACTAGCCTGCCCTGCGTTCGTAGGCGAAGCCCGCGTCCAAGCCGGTGGCCCGGGCCGCAGCAGCGAAGGCCTCCAAGGTGGCGAAACCTGCGTCCAAGGCGTCGGTGAAGCCCGCGTCAAAGGCGTCCGTCAAGCCCGCGTCGAAGGCGCCTGTCAAGCACGCGTCTAGCGCTGCGTCCAAGGTTCGGTGATCCCCTCCCCTTGCCGTCCTGCGCAGGGGCCCTGTCTCACATCTCAGACCCCGATGACTAACGCACTTGCAGGCCGAGGCACAGTCCGCGTCCGCGGCGGCCAAGATCGACCAAACCATCGCGGAGGAGGCAGAGGCAGAGGCTGAGGCTGCAGAGGTGCGTCGTCTCCTTCCTTCATCCGTCCGTCCACCCACCTATCATCCTTCCTTCCCTTCACTGCTGACACCCTTCCGTAGGCCTAGACCCCTCCCACCCGTCCTCGCCCACCAACGCCCATCTATATGTCATGTACCCGGATGGATGGACGGACGAATCTCGCGCCCCCTAGCCCCACACGAAACCCCCCCCAAATCCATCCGCTATCCTCGCCGTCAATTTATTATCGTTCATCTATCCTACCCTATCTCCCCCCATCTTACCGTACCGATGTTGTATATTATGTATGTACTGCCCCATCGTGTATTCTCCTGCGTCCCCGTCCCCATCCCCGTCCCCGTTCCCTGTTCTCACCTGCGTAGCTTCACTTCCTGTGTTAATACGGCCGTGTCTTATTTGGTAAACCCGGGTTCAGGCCACATGCGAGGTACGCCATTTTCGGTCCTGAAATCAGATCTGGTTCATGCAACATTCTATTAAGAGAAGTGGTAGGAGTAGCTTGCCTGAGTTTAACAATTTTTGAGTGGCAGGATAGTGCTGTAAAAGTTTTTTGCAGTGTCGTGAAGCCGGAGGACGCGTTGCATCACATCGTGTCACAACCTCATTAAGGAATTTGGCGGGCAAATCATTTGATGTGACACGCTTTTGGCTACAACACTTGTACTAATCCGTGTTTTGTATCATTATCTTGACTTTTACAGACGGGATTTCTAATTGAGGAGGATCTCGCACCCAAACAGGTAATTAGGTTTTGATCCAAGACACATTTCGCTTAACGCCTCTGTATATTTTGAGATATGTATCTTAGACCTTCAAAAGCATCGGTCCCCTATTTTTTGCTGCTTTGGGTGCATCAATTTTACCTGCTATTGGGCCAAATTAAGCGAGATCACTACATCATGATCCAGTCGGTGCCCAGCACCACTATGAACAGGAGCTCTTTGCAGTCAGAGTTAGTGTAGTGGTTATTTTCAGTCAGTACACAACCAAGTAAGTAAGTAACTAATGATTATAATCACAGAAGTCAGTAAAGGAGGGACACTACTTAAGTTATTTGAAGTGACGTGCTTAACATATGTGTACAGGAATATATGAGAATATTCGAAGGTCGTCAACAGAGTTATGTACCTTGGTCGTCGTCCCGGGTGGGGCTAGGTGGGGCTCGGCTGAGGGCGTTTCACACGGGCCCCACAGCTGTCGGATGTCGAGAATGCCAGTGAGAGTGGTTGAACAAATACAATGCATCAAATCACTCCTCTACGGTGCCGAGAATTGACTTGAAATGTCTTTTTGACCCTCAAAAATATACGCATCGCTTGGGACCACTTGCGACAGCTTGCAACTCAGATCAAACCTTTGAACGGTGTCAGGCTGGGAAATGCGCGAGCGCATCTACTATCTATGTCAACGACGATAACCCAGCACAATAGAATGCGCACCAGAAGGCTCTCCTCCATGCGTATGTCCTGGAAGTCACCTGGATCCAGGCCGAGGTGCCTCACCGCATCGTCCCACGAGTCTTCGGTGACAGCCTGGAACTCGTCGTCGGCAGCACTGGGATCGCCAGTCTCACTCGCGGCTGGGAACGGGTTGTTTGATTGCAATGCGCTTCTGAACAAAGTCGTAAGAAGCTTCCGTGATGCTACGGCGAATACCGGCTATTTCTCGAATACTTCGAGATTTTTGTTGGCGGTTCGCGCGCTTCTTTCGAGGCCGTTTCTGGGAGCGCACAGTAGGAGACTCGTCCGAATCGGAACCTCCATTGGCCTGGGTATGTATGAGTACCAACTCATAGCAGCGGGACGAAAGTACCTGTGGAACACTGCGGGTACGCTTCCTCTTCCTCTGGACATTCACATCGTGCATCGTGAACTAAAGACAGGTGAAGTAAGTGTGCGGAACCTGTTAACAAACAAGAGGACCAGAAGAGGACGCACCTCAAGTGAACTCTGCGCGTTCTGGTGTATGTCTTCATCATCCCCGTTGTCGATTTGAGGTGTATTCCATGAGTTCTCAAGCTGAAACTAGCCCGGATTAGACAAAGGTAAGGAGAAAGCTCGTTGCTTACCCGGAGGATCATCGTCTAGTCCATCATCGTCCCTGTCCCCACCCCCTTGACCAACGTCATAGTCGTTGTCATGCGCGCCAACTAAGCCAAGGTCGTGATCTGTACCCGACCCCGGCGTGACTGCAAGGAACATCAGCTTCATACACAGCGATGAAAGAATTCAAAAGCTACCCGACATGTCGAGCATCTGATTCAGTTGGGCAAGCTGCTCGGGCCTCAATGTTTCCACCATTCTGGCGAATTGTGCCATGCTTGGGACCTCGGACGAAGGCAATGGCTGCGAGCTCGAATAGCCGGAGCTTGAGAGCTGACTGAAGTCGGGATAGGTTGGCTGGTAGTCTTGAGGCATTAATAATGGCGGAGAGCGTGGGCGGGTCGATAACTGATCCCCGGCGAATGGCGATGAGGCCTGGGGAAGCATTTGCAGGAGGGGCGCACAGGCAATACTTGAGGGAGTCGCATGCGAATCCTGGAAATGAAATTCAGGTCGCACCACACTGAGTGAATGGTGTTTGGGGCGGTCTGTTTTGAGCGGTGGTCGGCGCCAAGGGGGTGGAAGGGACGGTGCTCTTCCGGCCAGTTGTGGTGCCATTCTGTAGACGTGTCTGATGTGGCTCTAGTGGAGTATTGGGAAGCCACTCCGCAGTTGTCTATCTCCGCGGTGATGGTAAAACTCCAAGGCGCTATGCCTGGGCTCACTCTGTTTGTGCACTCTTCAGTCGGCCACGTTCAATGTCTTGTGCATGTGGTAGTGTTCTTTCTACAATCTCTTTGGCACAGGGACGTTCAGACCTTCGGGCCGAGACTGTGAAACTTGGCTGCAAGTTTTGTTCTCTCATAACTATCATTCATAAACCGGATGATTTGGTGTTTACACTGTCAGAAGAGGCTGAAGGGATCTGGTGCTACCGGCCTTTGGATTTGGAGCTCATCGAGGACATCTAGTTGTATTAGATCTCCTTTGGTTCTGAATCTACCAATCTCCTTACTTTTTGCCCAAACTTGAACTTCCCCAATTTACAAAGATATCTATGCCATAGATTGTGTGTGTTTATAGTTGGCATTGTGAAAGCCTGCAGTTTACTTGTCACGAGATGGTGGGAATCAAGGAACACGTGTGTTTGTTCCCAAATTTTTTGGAGACACCTTCTGTCTCTTTCTCCCTTCTTCTTTTCCTTGTCCTGTTTTTACCATGGTCTGGGTCAAGCCGGATCTGAAGCCTATCCTTCTTGCGAATGGTGCCCAGTTCTTTGCAGCTAAAGGCGACATAGAGAGGCAGTTGTAGATGATGTTGTGCTTCTTTTAAAAGCTACGAATCAGGAACTTCCAGAAAAGGTGCACTACATTCTCTCTTTGCTTCTCAAAGCTTGATATCCTACTGGGGACCAGGTCTCAACCAGAATAAAAACTTGGTACAACAATGAGATTGCACAGTTTCGTGAAGTGAGGGAGAAGGACAAAAGCAGTGGGAAAATCAAAGTCAAGCGCTATGATGCAAAATTGGTGGCCCGAGAGGACTACTCTGAGCGCTATGATGAGATCAAAGAGGAGATGAATCACGCAGGGGAGCCTTGGAATGAGATTCACCGCTTGACTATTGCGAAACTGTGGGGAGAACTGTCGGAGGATGAGCAGGAGGAATGTCGGCGGAAGGCAATGTCAATCAATAACGGAGAGATCTCAGAGTCAGACAAGCGCAGGTATCAAAAGCTCTATCCTCTTGAGTATTAGCTTTACTTCTAATAGGCTTGCTAGTGCATCGGCAGACAAAGACATTGCAGCTTTCGTCAAGAGAATGCAGGAAATCTATGGGGTCAGAATGGTCTGTTTGTCATCATGGATGGATATCAAGGGCAAGACACAAACATCGGTGTACGCATTCTAGTGCTGGTCTTTAATCAATACTCATTGGCCTGGTAGCGCATGGATCAACATTTCTGAGCTGAGGGAATTTTTACTTGAACGGAACACCGGCGACTTCCCCGGTTCGACTTCTCTCGCACGTCCCCTACCTCTTCTCGCCCAAGTCAAACGTGAAATCTCAGATGTACACCTTTCTGCTTCGGCAACACCTCTGATTATCAAGGTTGAACCCACCATCAACTCGGATCCCATTCCTATCCGAACGCGCATTTTACGAGAGGATAATCACGACATTTTAGAGATCCTCTCGGACTCGGAGCCTGAAAATGGCGGCCTCGATTCGGATGAGGAAGTCTCAGAGGCTCTGATCTGAGCAGCATCTTGCTCATCAAGTATTTTGCCACCGAACATCAGTACTACCATTGGTGCGTGCCTCTTGCTGATTTAGTTCCTCGATGCTGACATATCTTACTGCTAGATCTGTGCTCCGATGACGACGAGCCTGATCTGGAGGAGTCCGATACTGTCTGGCAGGACGAGGGTATCTCATCTCATGTCCTCATTGGTGACTACCGTGTCACCGCGAAGGTCAAGGTTGGGCGACTGGAGTATGTGTCTTACTCCTGTCAACACGCTGTTGCGGACCGCCGAGGGTGAATATAATGCACAAAGTAGGCTCCGGAATCCACTCAGAGGTACACTTAATTGATTTTTTTTTCTCCGGCCAATTTGGCCACTAAATTTTAGTGGCGGCAGCTAGGTGATGCGCACCATACATCCTACAATTCTGCGCCTATCTACTCTCTTCTTGCGTCGCACTCCATGTCGACTGTATCTGCGCCCGGCCGGAAGGCACCAGACTTCAATAACAATCACTTCACTTGTCTCGAGCCGAAGGGTGGTAAAAGCAATCGCTACTACTGGAAATGCAAATATTGTGGAGACAACCCAAATAGCCACGGCGCCCATATCGAGGGCCGGGACAACAATCTCCTCAACCACATTCAGGACAACCGAAAATGTCCCAATGCTCCTACGACTGCTCGTGCAGAAGCTCTCCGTATCTTGGCATCGAAGAAACCACTCACCGAGCCGGCGGCCACAGAGTCTGCTTCGCCGGGGTCTACAGTCATCGATGCAGATGCAATTACTGCTCCCAATGACGCCGCATCAGCTCCCCCCGTGGCCGAGAAACGCACAAAAAGGAGACAGGGAACCCTCGACAACTACGTCAATCAGCCCATGACAATTGCCCAGAAAGATAATGCCGACAGGAAATGGCTTCGGTTAGTTCGCAACAAGCTTTCTATCCTATGGGCTCTCTAAATTTTTATTCTAGTTTCTTGATTCATGCGAACGTCTCTTTTCGGAGCTCCGAAAATGAATATCTTGGCGATTTTCTGAACGACATCCGTCCCTCATACAATGCACCTAGCCGATATGAACTCTCCCATACTCTGCTCGACGCCGAGGCTGCAGATGTGTTTTTGAAGGATAGTTCCCGCCTCCAAAAATCAGAAATGCTTACGTTGCTGGAAGACGGATGGGAGGATCGTTTGAAGCGCAGCTAGTCTCGGACCATACTCTCATGACATCCCAATTTGGGAACCCTGTCATGAGAGTCTGGATCACAACCAACGACATAACCGTACCATTGCGCTATCAATTTTGATCTCAATTTCCCATGCTCGGCTAAATTCGGAACGACCGGAACGGTCTCGGAACGACCGGAGACAACCCGATAAGGATCTGATTAATCTCGGCTAATTCTCTTTGTCTCTGAGTTTGACATTCTGTCGGTCATTGGGATTGAGAAGTTTGTCAATATGCTGTGCACTATGCCGGCTATCGCGAAGAAGGTGTTGTTTGATCAGTTCCCGCAGAAAAACCACGCCATCGATGGTGGAAGCAAGGAGACGGATGAGCGTGTTTCGAAGGCGTTTGAGTATGTGTTTTATGTCGATGTTTCCTGTGAGATCGCCCAAGCCGCAGTGATAATCGAATAGAGGAAGATCTCCGAGTTTCTGGAACAAGGGACCATCGCGGTCAACCTCGCGGTCGAAGGTAAAAAAAATTGTAGCATTGCGTCGCCTGTTGTCACCGTCTGACGACATACAATAGAGACGACCGCCGATATGTTCTGCCTTTGCATTTGCGGCATCGCGTGCAGCCTCGAGCAAGATTCTCTGGTCATTAGTTGATTCGCGTTTGCAGGTTGGTGCCACAATAAAAGGGTGTGCAACATTGCGTATAGGCACGTCCGAGAAAGAAGTAATCGCAGCTACAGTAGCCTGGAATCATGTGGTTAATGATTATTCTAAAAATGTGGATCAGACATACCTCGCTGGCAAGATGTACGGTATTCTTTGCAAGCGCGGCATGAAGTGCCTCGGCCTGCTCCACACCAAGGAAGTTGAGCTCAAACTCTGCGCTATGTTCCCGGCACAATCCCAATATCATATTAGTGCGTGGGTCCCATCGCATCCGCCCTTCAACCTTGATCTCGTCAATCATAATTTAGAAACCAGCTAAAGTAATGTCCTACCATGCTTAAAGCCCAGTTCTTCGGGCGTTAGGCCATCTCTTTCAACTCGAGCTGGCGGCCGGACATACTGGGTAGAAATTTCAGACCATGCTACACTCGATGTCTGCATAGGCGGTGAACAGCTTCTCCAGCCTCTTCAAAAGAATGGTGCGCTCTGGGATGTACCGTCGAATACGCCGGTTGAGGGCGTCTCCTTTTGCGCGCTTCGCATACTCCCAGCTGACATTGTTCTTTTCGAGTACGGCACGAACTGCGAGGGTATCTGACTTGTCGCGAATAAATATGGCTTCGCTGAAATCATGAGCAAATGCCTTGAACGCGGAGTGCTTCTTCGATAAGAGCCGGAGAAGCCGGTCCATGTAGTGGAATGCATCGTCGAGCACACGGGAAGGGAGGATTTCGGATTGCCGCAATAGTTCGAAAGTGTTGTCGAGATTTGCCATGAGGACATCCTCAGGAACATTCTATGGGACAGTAAGAGCTCCGCAGAGAGAAGTGAAGAGTGTGACATACATTTTCATCGCCGTAAGAGCCAAGTGGGTCGGTCTCAATCCCCTGCATTGCATCCGAACTCTAGAAATTGTTCATGAACCAAGAGTCTGAGGAATAAGGAATGACCCACCGTTTCAAAGACTACCTGCCGACTATATATATCGTCTTCGGACTCGGATTCATCGTCGGATTCGTCCGAATCATCCTCTAGGTCTTTTGTACTGCTATTCCAATGCTCAAAGTTGATAGATCTTTCATTCGACGACATGTAAGTGGTGGAAAAATTAGTTTCGTCGTCTGATGATGGTGTCGGCGGCATTGGAACTGCGAAGATACGGAGGGAGCCACCCGAGAGGGGTGCAGTTTCGTTTCGGGTGTGAAGCTGCGAGGTCGTGACAACAGCATGTGCACCATGGGTGAAGATCCACTCCATGGTTTGCCCGTGTAATGAGTGAAGGGCGCCGGAAACCAGGACCTTGAATGGGACAAGTGAGATTCAGAGCACAGAGGTTAGGAGGTAATTTGACTCACCTTCGAAATCCGGATCAGCGAACGCGAGGGTGAGATATTGATCTTCTTCGTATGAGCTTGATCGTCCATCACAGCATTCAAAAACCCGCTGTGCGGCACTACAATTGAGCCCTCGGCGATCGGTTTACAGCCCTGCACGAGGGTTACCAGCTGGCCGTGAGTTGTGGCTTGCGTTGGTTGGAGTGGGAGCCCGACTGAGTTCCTCTCGGAGAGTGAAACATAAACTTGCCAAATGCAGTCTATTTCCAAGAAAAGGAACTCGTTTTGCTGTGATGATGTATTACCGGACCAGGGGTAGGGCAAAAATTGCGGTGCGGCGAAAGATTTCTTGAGAACGACTCCGGCCAGTGCGGTAAGCGAGACTGACGGATCGTCGAGTACGCCTTTCAGCTTTGCGTACTTCCCTAGATCGAGGAGTGGTGGACTGCGAGTCTTCAAAACTGTGTCAATATCGGGCTGGGAGAGTGCCTGGGAAATTGTTTGCAGTGTCTGGCGTATTGAATGGCCGATTTTTATAATGGTGGGATTGGTGAGAATGGCTCGGAGCGAGGGCAGCATATCACTGCGTGAGGTGAGATCTGTAACCTAGCGGGACATTAGAAAATAGTGATTGCGCACACCAAATAAATATCGCACCTTGAAAACACAAACATGATTGGCCGTTTGAAGCTGAATGATGTCGAGACACGATTCTCCGGCGCGTTGCTCCATTTTGATCGCGAGGGCAACAACATTGAATTGGGAGGACGAGGATGGAACGTTCACCAAATCCTCGAGGAGGGCATTGGCTGCCGCTTCGATGTCCATGGAATTGGAGGCAATAGTAACCGGAGCGACCAGGCTACGCGTCAACAAGGGTAAATCGGTCCACTCTGTCACTGGTACCACATTTTTTGTCAAAGAACTGTTGATTGACTCGTGGAACAAGCGCTCGGCTGAAGGACAATGAATATCACGTCAAAGACTACAGCAAAATGCTTACCCTGTGGCGAATCCGTGTATAAAACCTGTGTAGGAGGATGGTTCGCATTTTTCAGACCTTCTTGAATCCGTTCCCACAGGTCCTGGACGAACAACAGTGATTTTGTCTGGGTCAGAGAATGACCTCGACACTCCTCGAATTTGTTTAGGATGTTGTATGCTGCATTAAAAACCTGTTCCCCTTTCAATCCCGCAATGTACTTGAGAAACTGGTTCAAAATCAAGTTAGCCAGTGTTGCACGACACGGATATGGTCTCACCTGGAAGGTATGATCCGCTTTTGCGATTGTTAGCGGCAATGACGAGATATAGCGCTCGATGTAGATGCGGTGGGCAGTAACAAAATCCGTAAACAACCCTTTCAAATATCCAACGGATGGGGGCGATCCAGCATACCCTTGGCGATCATCAAACTTGGAGAACTGCTTGCGTCCGCGCTGGCCGTAAAAAATGACTGCAGCAAGATACATCAGTTCCGCATCCGCATGATACCGGTGCTGGACCTCGGAGACCATTTCAGAAAATGGTGAGGGACCAAATCGTGTCGCAAACGTGTTGCACATCAGCCACATCATCGTTTTGGAGACTGCACCCCGTGCAGAGATATATGCTGGGTAATGTGAGTTGTTTTCCGTGAGCAAGAAAAATTTACATACCAGGGAATGCTGTCTGGACAAATGAGGGAAGTTGCGCGATGATATGGGGGTCCGTGCCTTGATAACTTTTACCGCAACCACGGTCGACCTCCCGCTCCCGCCGAGGATTACAGACAAACCCGTTCAATCGCCTCGACGAGAGTATCGTTGTTGGTAGCATTGTCCATCATGAAGGCGAGAACCTAATAAGATTAGTTACTTCCAATGCGAGCAAGGAATCCGACGTATCCGGCCAGTCAAACCGTAGTCCTTCAGGGTTTTCCACACAACATCGGCCATGTTCTCACCAGAATGTTCGCCGATAAGCTCTTGAAAATCGATCAGGAGTTCCTCTTGGAACAGAGAGGTGAATAGACGCCAGAGAATGAAATAATCAGGCGCGTACCAAGCTTGCCGTCGTTGGTGACATAATGGGCAACGATCGCAAGGAATGCGTACCCGTTCGGGGAAGTCCACGCATCCAGAGAGATTGAAATCATCCCCTCGAGCGACTGAGAACGAGCTGCGCATCAAATATCACTTGTTGAGTGGTCATTCACTTACTGCGAAAAATGTGCTCAATTCTTTCTTGAATTCCTTGCCCATCTCGTCCACGCGGCGTTGGACAGTACTTGCAGATGGTATGATCAATCCCGGAGCGTGATGGTGGACATAATCCAGCAAATTGCGCAATTCGGGTCGTTCAACCTCTTGGAACGGCTGGTCGCAAGCAATCAACCACTCAACAAGCAGTCGTTCGATCCCAGGGACCCTAGAGTTACTAGTTATGAGCAGGGTAATGAAACTTCGCACTGCCTCACCAGATTCTTCTCGTTAACCCGCGCGAACGATTCACGAAGCGACTGCTGGCGCTTCTCCTGGTAGCGGTCGAGGAAGTCCACCAGCTCCTGGTGATCTACAAAGATTTGTCGGCCTTCTGCGATCTTAACCTCTTCCGCGGTGAGAGGCGTTGCCCGACTCTTCAGAATCTCAAAGAAGCGATGCATCTCGGGGGCGTGAGACTTTAGGTGTTGAGTTAGACCTGGAAAGTGTGTAGTCGATTTTTTGTTTGCCCAGGGGGGCTGTGTGGCGTAGGCAGTACGTATTATGTAAAAGTTTGCCGGGTAGATGATCGAGTTAAGGTTTTCCTATTTTACAGAAGTGCTGAGTATGAATTTTGATCAAGTTTTCGGATTTCACATTGTATGCTTCCGAAGGGCTTGAAGTCCCGGTGAAAAACACCGAAGCCCTTAAATTAAGGCCTTCGTCCCTCGGACATCATGTTGTCTTTCGATTTTCTGCAACCACAATAAAATTTGTCCTCAGCAAGACTCAAGAGTTCTGGCCACCATTTCCCCAGATCCGGGACATTAATAAGGACAGGCACATAGCCAGTAATTCGATGATAAGGTGTGATTTTTTATGCCCACTATCTTTAGTAGTGGGTCCAGAAGCGCCCTAATGTCATAGAGAGTCACGCCAAATTTTTGAATGTCACGTGCAGCTCGTGTTCTTTGGTAATCCAAAATGTAGGACGTTCGAATCCCAGCACGTCCGTCTTTTTTACCGTCTCCAAACACGGGAATTGGCTCCGAATATGTCCGAGTCGGCTCGAATATGCCGATGTCAAAACAAAGACAACGTCACGTCAAGATTTTGCCAGCTCACCGTTTTTCTCTCTTGCCCACCTGTCTCCTCACATCGCTCACCTCCCATGCCGGCCTCAATCCTGGTTGCTGGTGTTTACACAAATCTTGTGGCTTTTTCTGGAGATCCTGTGACAGTCATCTCGTCGGCGTTCGTCGATCGCGTCGCTTCACGTCACCGCAATAATTTGCTTGCACTGACCATCAACGGCGGTCAACTGGGGTCTTTTACTGATGTTTTGGAATGCTCTGTTCGCCGGAATACAGAAGCTGATGATATCTCTCTGGGGTTGGATTGGATGGCTAGCGTTCGCGAATGGCTCATCAGTCTAGGTCGCCCTCATAATCCCGACGTCGTATGTGGTCTTGTATCGGCCAATAGGCCTCCAGGTACGTAACTGTTGTTCCTCATTTCCATCCCCACTGATGTGCTTTCATCTCTCAGCGTCGCCCGAACCCTCGTCCTCGTCGGCACCCACATCTGCGGCCGATGTTCAATCAATTGATATCCCTTTCCATCGTGAGCCGCTCGCCCCCTTTAGACCATCGCATCTACTCACCTTGATGTAGCCTCGTCCCCCCGATACCCTTTCAAACGTGCTGATGCAGTCCCTACGGGACCGGCTGCATCGGTACGTGTAGTCCCTACGGGATCGGCTACACCCGCCCATACGTGGGCGGCAATTACTGTTAATCCATTATCGAGCATCGCATCCAGTTCATTGTCCTCACATCCTGTATCGCGTCGTGGCCTCCTTAGCCAGCGCCTTTCTTGTCGCGCTCTTCTTCTGGCGCGGGGGGGGGAGGACTTCTGCAGCGGCGACGTTTGCTGTCATGGAGGTGGTGAGCGGAGCGCCCACGCGCTTAGGGACCGTCTTGCGGCGCTTTGTAGGGCGCGGGTCGCTGGCTTCTGCAAAGAACATCAATTTCGGCGCTAGAAGCATCCGTGTGTGACGCACTTGCACCATCTTCTCCGTTCTCCACATCCACCTCGTTCGGCTCCTCGTTCGGCCCCTGGTCCTCTCGATCTTCCTCGCGCACAGCACCATTTACCGCCCGCTCACGGCGCTTTCTTTTCCCCGACGCGGCGTCCGATTGTCGATGGTTCTGGAAGGGCTCGCGCTGACCTGCAGCCACCTCTTCATTGTACCTGTCGATCCGCTCCTGGCGCTCGGTCGGCGTTAGCTTCACAAACCTGCATGCATTGGTTTTGAGCGCGTGGACGAGTTGCTTGAGTGGGGCAAGCGAAGAGCTGAGCTCGCTTGGGTTAACCAAGTGAGGCGCAGTCCATCCGATGAGCTTGAAGCCTCTGCCATGGACTATCTTCTCCTCGTACTGGACGTACTCCATCTCGGCATTTTCGTCGCCCGTGGCCTCGACTATTACTTATCAGGAACCATCTGAAAAAGAGAAGCTCGGCGACACACCTAATTTAGCTTTCATAAGATCTCGTATCTCGCGCTTGAGAAAGTCGGCCTGCTGCTTCGACGTGCGAAGGAGATCTTAGGTAGATGAAGTAATTAGACACTGTAGCGAAGGCATTGAATCACGTACTGAGAACGCATCCCGCGATTGCGAAAGCCTCAATCTTCATACAAATCTCCGTGGTTGTTAGAATCAGGCAAGCACACAGGTTCCTCCCCAGCCGCGGTTTCGAGGTTCACTTGGATTCCAAGTAGCGGTATTACAATTTTGAATAAAAAATGCTTTCGGGATTCTCGGACCGCTTCTGATGTGACTTGAAATGTGACTCTAGTTTGGGTGAACCTCTCCACGGCAGCTGGCCGATAATATAGGTAAACAACATACGCTGATGCGCAGTACGCCGGTCTACGCCCCCCCCGCGACATATCCAGCCCCATATCCTCCATACAACTACAGCTATCCGCCATATTACTACCAGCCGCATCCGGGGATGCAATTTGCATCCCCGCAAACTACTAATACACCTTCTTCTACGTCATATTATTATCCTTACTCCCTTCCTCCTCCATCCAACTCGTACCCTACCCCCCACACACCAGCTTCTCTCGCGAATAACCCCTACACAGGCTGGACGGCGCCTGGATTCGCGACACCATCGCAGATGTCACACAATGTGACACCGTTACCTTACACGCCAAATCCAGCGCCAGACCCGTCGTCCTCGCCTTTCCCCCTGAATTCCACCCACGATACCTCACATTAGTGATCCTATGTACTCACATACATCGTTACATTACTCTCAATTTTTTCCCTGCATGCAACAATCAGTTGCGCGCCCGAGATCGTCGTCATCCATTTCGGAAACCCCCCGCGCTCCGAGATTTCCCAGACCAGAGCCCTCAATTTCATCTTCTTTTGATTTGGCGTCGTTCAATGCCTTCTCGCGCGCAGCCTGTGATAGCTTACACGCCGAGCAGACACCGAGAAGCTTCTTCCCAGAGCCATGCTTCGCTTCGAGAACCTCGAGAAGACCACCCTCCCGCAGGACTTGCTCCATACCTTTCGGCTGACCTGCCAAAGAAGCGCCCGAAGCATCCTTTCCTCGATAACCGGCGGGGAAGTTCATGGTCTCTGGCTGTCCGGTAGACGGAATTGTCGTGTCCCGCATCTTCGGCTGCTTCCCTCCGGGTCCGCGATTCATTTTGTGGGCTTGCAGAGCATCCGAGGAGAACGCCTCGTGAGCTGAAGAGCAGTCGAAGATAAATACCGCAACACCATCGGGGTATTTAACGTTGAATATCTTGATGGCATCTTTGACCTGCGGCCAGTCAAGTCATGTCAGTAATAAATAGAAAGACGCACTTGAGCAATCAATTGAGGCATGTCCCACCAGGGGTCGTAATTTGCCCCCGGATAAATAATGCGTCGCGCGTCGAAGCTCGGGATTTGATAAGCCGTGAACGGTGCTGGGGGAGGAGGTGGAACCCAGTCGTTCTCGGTGTACGTACGACCCTGCGCTGGCGTCTCCGCAGCTGCCTTTGCTGTCTTTTTCACACACTTCTTTTTACCTGCAAGCTTCTTGGTACGCTTTTTTGGCTTCTTCGCGGTGCTGGATGACGCTGCAGGAGGCTCCAGCACGTCCTCAAAGTCGGAGTCATCCATATGCAGCAGGTCAGGAAGTTCTTCATCTTCCGAGCTCACATAGCCCTGATTCTCCAAATGGCGGTGTTTCGAAACTCGTGTCGATGCTCGTCTCAACGAGGGGCCAGCAGCGTTCTCCGGCTCATGTAAGGGCAGATTTTCGCTAGGTTCGCGCGTGGTCGAGGCCTGGGGATCAGCATCCGCGGGCACGGCCAGGGCCGGGGCGGGAGGATTAGCGTCGACGGTGACAGTACAATCAGCCCGCGGAAGCTGCACCTCTGTGACAGTGGATGGAGGGAGCGGCTCCTTTGGAAGGAGAAGCTGGGCGTCAATCTCTGCCTGTGTTAGATAAAGACGCCCACAGTGCTCCAGAATAAAATCCGAGACGTGGACAATGCGCCCACGGCTCTTGTTCCGCAGTGGCTGCTCGCCCTCGCGCATCCATTCAAAATTGACCTGGTCATCCATGTAAACCAATATTCGTTGTGGAATGAACAAATTTACCTGGTCATTCGCGTGAACACAGCATTCATCCTGAGTTAACACATAGTGGATCTTCTCCCCGGGTTGGAGCTGAGGTGGGATTTCTTCGAGAGGCCCTCCTTTGTCCTTCGGATCCTCTGATTCCTTCTCCTCGTACTTGTAACAGAATCTGAAAAAAACGAAGTAAGGAATGGCGAGTTAAAGAAAAGGAAACGGACGGGAGGACATGAAGCCAAAGATACTCAATCAATTTATTACGGCTCTCCACCACATCCGGCCGTTCGTGTCCGTCGACGTAAACACCCTTCTGTACTCGTGCAAGTCGGAAGCCCATCCGTTTGAGCCATCGCACAGCGGTTGACTCGCTAATAGTATCATCGATTTTGAGTTCCGGAAGCAGAAATTCGTTCACATATCGGCGCATTTTGGCTGGCCTCATCTACGGAAACGAATTAGACTTGTTGAACAGAATGAGAGGTAAAAATTACCCGTCCGACAAAACCACCTTTCTCAACTGCGAGTGTCCCTTTCACCCATTCTTGAAGGGCCTCTGACACAGCAGGGACCAACAGGAGCGATTCATGGTGTGCTCCTTTGCCCTGATCTTTCTCGGGTAGCGCTCCATGAGTCAATACATGAATGGCCATCGAGCGCAGCAATCGAGCATAATATTTGCCCTTTCCACACCGATGAGCGATGGCCTCGCTGGCCTCTCGGCTGGGACGGCACGCTTGAATCTTTTCTCGGATCTGTCGCTGCCGCACACGAGACGCACCGCGCAAACTTGTGACCATTTTGAGTCGTTTGAGAGAAAGTTCGCGGGATTTGTCGTTGAATTGAGATAAAGCTTCAAGATCTAGAACCGATGAAGCTGCTTTTGCATTTGTTAGTATCGTTTCCTTCTTAATGAGTGTGCTCCGAATTTTCTTGATGTTCTTCTGGAGACGTGTGTGCTGGATATTGATCTCCTGCTCCGAGTCTGTCGGTAGATGCGGCACTTGATTTGGGGTGTTCGGCTGAGGAGGCTGTCCATGGTCAGCAGCTGGCGGCGAGTCAGCAACCGCTGGGTCCGCTGAATTTTCGATGGTTTCCGATGCAACAGACATAGAAGCTGCAGGAGCATCTGTATGAGGTGTGGCAGCTGGCATCTGCATTGTAAATTAATTAATTGACCCATACTGAAGCCAAATTCAAACCTCGGTGTCGCACTCAGGTAAATTCGCAATCGGGATGTTAACCGGCAGCAGGATGTCCTGACAAGTCTGCCCATTAAAAACAGACCGCTCAAAGATCACAAATTGATACTGCTTACTTCTGTTGTGCAGTCTGCGCGCTCACGTTCTACCGTGTCTACAGGCGGCGCGTCGGTCATCTTCCATGAACAACTATTATTCAGCAAAACGAGGTGGAGCAACAACGAAAACACACTTCGATGTCCGAATCAGGCTCTTCGGACTCGTGACGCACGGCCAGTGCAACTTTCCGTGGGTTCGGGATGGTCTTAAATATATCCTTCAGCTTTGCACGCTACAAGAAGGTCAAAGCCGCACCTTGAATAAAGATCCAATACTCGACTGTCCATTTTTAGTCCGCGACTTTTTAGTTTGACCGGTGGCCTCTCTCCATGCCGTGGTGCGGGACATTTGCTTCGGGGCCTCACGAGCAGGGTGGAGATCCGCATCCGTATTTTTGCGCTTGAGGGAGGTGGATGCCGTCGGAATCTGCTTAAGCAGAGGTCAGTTACCCCATTTTAAGAAGGAGCATTGGTAAAAATATCTACTTCCACTGGCGCGGAGATTTCTGGCTGTCCGGCTTCCGACTCAGGATCAGAATCCACAAATGTGGGGTCCACCGTCAGTGACGGATCTACAGGCGGGCGAGGGACGACAGGTGCTTCATTGCGTTTGGCAGCTTCGCGATTGATTGCGGCGCGTTGTTTTCCGTTCGTCTTCTTCGGCATCTCGCCCGTGGACTGGAAGGACACGACGTCTGATGTAATGGAGGCCGTTGGTCTTGTTTGACAAGAGCCCCACTTAGGTACACACAAAAAAAATCGCCGAGCCCCGGAAAAGTGAAACACCGTGGGAAAAAATGAGATCTTTGTGCGAAACACATTCTTTTGGCCAGTTTCCTGGCTAGAAAAATCGCAAATAATTCACAAAAATTTCCTCGGCCCGAGGAGCACGTGTTGGAGAAGTGGTGACGGGCACTGTACAATACAGTTCATTTAGTTTAATTACAGTGGGATTCTAGGTAGCGGGCCATGCCGCCTGTCGGCCCTACCCTCCTTATCAGAGAATGGAAATGTCTATTGGCTGCACGGTGTGGCAGGTCCCTTAAGTTGGACCGGTTAAATCCCATTTAGCCATTTGATCATCTGTGTGGGTCGGGCCGCGGGTCCGATACGCGGTGATTGCCGGTCGCCCATCAGTCCTCTGCCAGCGGTGCCACGTCACCGTGACTCCCGCCCACGCTTCGACTCATGTCTCTCAGGTCTGGGCGAATCGACTTGCCTTTGGAGATCTCATTTTCTGTACTGGCATGCCTTACTAAAGATCGTGACCATGGAACTCTCATGGTCTGCTCCCTGGTTTGCCATACGTGGTTTTCCATAACGCGGCCTCACCTGTTCCAGAACGTTATCATTCCACAAGACAAAACCTGCTCATTTCTGGAGATTATGAGTTCCGCACGGAATGCCCCAATGGTGATGACACTTTCACATATCAGGGCCGTCGATTTCCACGGACTTCATCGCCTACTTCACGTTTATCCGCCAACCGGCGAGGACTTGCAATACACCGACAACGTAGGAGCAATCCTCCAGATCATCACCCAATGCAATTCGCTGCGGTTGGGCCAAATTCACTGGCCCAATATTAAACTGCGAGAGACAACGATTGCCCAGCTGGTGCAGATGAATCTCGATTGTGTTGTCATGATGGACTTGACGATGTTGGTAGAGGTTATTGCAAATATGGGGGCCATGGAGACGCTCAGGTTGAATGTCCATTTTACTCAGATGTCTGCCCGCCCCCTGTTAAATCCTATTTCTTGCTCGCTGCAACGACTCAAGTCACTGGACTGTGATCACATCAACGATCACCGCTTGTTCGCATGGCTTGTATCTCATTCCCCAATGCCACCCATCACATCTCTTCGCCTCGGAAACCAGCTGTTTCCCCACACTCCTGGCGCTCTTCAGTTGATCAAGGCCACCTCCGACACGCTTCAATTTTTTATGGCTTCCCGGATATTGTCGTCGAAAGGTGCGCTATCACCTGTTTAATCAGGGTCGTGATCTGATTCGCTCCAGCGTGCCTACCTGATCTGTTTTCCTGCCACACACGTTTGCGCACCGTGACACTCTTCGTGAAGGAAGATTGCAGTGTCATCCCTAAACTGTTCTCAAATCGGGCGGTCACACCTGCGGCGCATAGGATCAACGAAAGGCGTAACTCATATACTGTTCTGACCTTCTCGCTCGGCGGGGAATTACAGGACGGTGCCGAGGCGCTGTATCAGGCGGAGGCGTAGAGCTTGGCAGGCGGGGCAGGTGAGGAGGATGTGTGGGGTGGATTCGGGGACGTGGCACTTGGAACAGTTCGGCAGGATTAGGCATGAAAGTAGGTATAGTTTGTATGTAAAATTTTCGTTTCAAAAAAATTGGGGGGTCTCATAGCGTGGGGAAAAAAAAACGCAAAATCTGGAGCGAAATTTTCGAGATTCAGTGTACCTATTTAGCCTTCTGCTTGCCCTTGCCCTTGCCCACCACCCCACGTAACATTGCCTCTGCCTTGGCCTTCCACTCCGCCGTTGCATCAACGAATTCATTTGCACGCACTCCAACGTGCCTGCATTTTTATTCAATGTCCCGCCTTCCCTATTCTCGGCACTTCACATCTCAGAGGCACAGCGCTTGGCAGCGGCCTTCTCCCGCTTCTCAAGCCGTCTCTCTTCGCGCTCGTCATATGTCCGCGGCTTGGGCTGCACTTCCCAGGCCTCAAAATAGTCAGTGTCTTCCTCCGTGTCAGATTCCGTATCACGCTCCCACAGATTGTCCCCGTTGTCGTCTGGTTCAGTTTCGGCATTCCTGGGGATAGGCTGAGATGGGGCAAACATTCCCCCGGTGCCCCTGTGCTGGTGAGAGGCGGTTTGAGTGACTCGCGGCATGATGTGGAACGAGAGGGTAGCTGTAGGATTATGACCATTCAGGCTTCCGTTTTCGCATCGTATGACAAGATCATCGTCATCGTCAAAATGTGTTTCTTCAACAAGAGGACGAGGAAGTTCAAACCTGCAATCTTTGTCCGGATCAACAAGAGCGTGTATGCGTCGTGGGATGTACTTGAAGCAGGTTGCATTGTGTCCGTGCACTAGTCCAGTAGTCTCACATAAATCCCGGTGGTGCTGCTTCCTCTTCAGCTCATAATTAGGAGAGTCCGGATCTAATGGGCGACTGAGAACAGGGAGTTGCTTCGGAGCACCTTCAGCCGGAATATAAGGAACCGTATCTTTTGGAAAGCTCTGGCAAATAATATCGTCGTACCATGCCGTGAGTTTCTCTTTGAACCCGGGATCTGAATTCAATCGTTCTTTCATATCTAACGGTGAAGCAGGAGCACCATCACTCCATATGAGCAAATGACCATGCAGTGAGCCACGGATCTGTGCTTCGACAACTGCATACCACCCTTTAACCTTCCCAAGAACACCAATTTTCGAAACCCGTTTCGCACCCAGAACTATATCGAGGAACTTCGTCATCATTAGATGGAAGAACTGGGCACCGGCTACTGGATTTTCAGCCAACGTCTTTGCCCGGGTACTTGGTTCTTTGTTAATACTGTCCAGCGCATGGAAAATCGTGTCCAGGTCAATTTCTCGGCCAGCTAGAACTTGTGCAATTGGATTATGAGAGTCTGCAAAGTTTACTGTGGCGAAGAAATGGGGTAAGCCATCACAGACAATTTTGCTATGCATTTGTTGCTTCATGCTGTTCACGTCGCCCACTGAACCAGGAATATGATCTGAAACATAGCTGATGTATCTCATTAATTTAGCTGCTGCCTTCTCGCCTTCACTTTCAGGCTTTGCAAAAGGATTTTTCTCGAGCTTGGCCTGGTACGTCTCCATACAGTCAGTGTCAATCTTTCGCATTAAATTTTGTACCACCGGAAACCATGATCGATTTGTAGCTAGGCGAGATTTGAATGATGACTTACGGCGCTGGATGATGTTGCTCATGACAAAAATGAAGGACTTATGAATCTGAAACCGCGGATCTCTCATGGTCAACAAATGTTGTACATGCGGCAAGGTATCAACTTGATGAAAAGGAATCTCCGGCGAAATTCTCACATTGTTATTGTCAACCATCCCGACACCGTATGGGAAAAGAGTGGGCCATAGCCGACCAAATACCCGGGGATTTTTCGACGTTGATAGTGGTGTATTGCCCGACGGAAACTTCACGAATCCAGCTTCTTGTCTCTTCAACTTTCGGAGAGCCTCCAGTTTTCTCTGCTGGTAGGTCGATGCGACATTGTCAGCGTCTACAAGAGTCGAAGAAGTGAGTTCGAAAGTGTTGGCTCCCTCGAATAGCTCGGCATTCGCCTGATCTGAATACGATGTGTAAGACGACCCTTGATTGTTCACAGAGTTTGTACGTAGAAAATCTGTAATCGCAAGTGGGCAGTCATATGCCGGGTATTCCTCTGAGTTATGAAGCACCACATTTCTGTCCAGGTCTGCGTAAAGTGGGTTATTTTCAATCAGCCAAAATAGAGCTGTCCGGATCTTCTCGCGACGCACAAGCAGCGGCGACCTCTTCAACATGTCATGAGTGACCTCGGTGTCAGGCGATCCAACGAGAATCACGCAAATTTCGTCCCTTAATCTGAACAACGGAACTGGCATCGCAGATATGAAGGAAGCCGTATCTTGAGGCAATATACAAACATTTCCACAAGCAGAAAACTGACCTGTGGGTCCCAGGGTGAGCTTGTACATACATCTCGTTGCTCGGGCTCGTGCGATACACTGCTCTTCCAAAAATGTGAGATCCTTAAGCTCTTCCGGAACCTCTCCTATCCAAAGGCCATTTGCATAGCTGCGTACAGGAATAGAGCGAAAAGTGTTTTTGCTTACAGTAGAATTGCAGAGATGGCACAGGACATATGATCCACCGATCACAGAGGAAGCGCGGAAGGATTCAATTCTAGGCTGACAAGAAATTTCACGAAGTTCTATGACCGCTTTTTCAAGCAGTGAGATATCAAGGTCCCTAACACCTCTCATTTTTATAAGGATCGCCCTTTCAAATGTACCACAGAACGAACATTCATATCGCTTCAATGATGCATTGTCAGTAGCATGGCGAAACTCGCGAACAATTTGGTCCTTCTCATCCTGAGATAATATGATGGGAAAGGCAGTCTCCGATGTCTCAACAGATGAACGATGACGCTTGTTAACATTGTCGTCTAGGGAAGTTGACTTTCTTTTCCGAGGGTTAGGCCGGAGGTTTGATTTGCATCGTTCTAGTTCACTAGGTGAAAGAGGAATCGGACTCAACCCGGCAAGGGCAGCTTCTGACCGGAGGATAAGACAAAATTCAGTACATTGATGGGCCAGAAATTCGGCGCGAAGAGTATTTGCACTTTTCAACTTTCCATCTGAATCTCGGGCGTAAATATGCTGGTGACGAGAGGCCATTCGTCTCAATGTAAGAAGAGCAACATGTAAATGGATGATAAGGAAACGTACAACAGTTATCTTCTCGTGCTCAATGAGACGGGCAAAAGCATCAGACAACGGCACGGAACAGTCGTTTGACAGCCTTACTCTACAGCTTCTACCGTTCTATCAGCATCGATCATAAGGTGGAGAGCGTGGGAACCCAGCACCCTTACATAAGCCATTCTGTCACGCTCTTATAACTATATCAGGAACTTTCAAAAAAATATTATGGCTGCTAGGAAATGTGCTAATTGACCATGTTATCACTTCCTAGGAAGCAGAATCTTCAAAAAGACATCCATTCCAGAGTTATAAGCACTTTTTTTTTTCCTTTTTAGGAAACTGTGTTCCTATGGCCTTTTCCGGGATAAATCTATCTGGAAACCCCCACGTGACCACAAACTGGGTTTCCAAATAACCGATCACTATTTGGAAATCCCTGACCGCATCTTTCGGACCGGGCACAATCTAATCTTTGCTTTGACAGTTCCTGCCTGCCGGCGGTTCCCTGCCTGTGAATGTCCTTTTTTGCAAGCAATTCGGGCCACATTGATTAGCTTCAACCAAAGAACATGTGTGCACTATCAATATAACTCTGTATGCACCCAAAACCCGTAATGATACAGTTCGCCTCTAAACTGCTGGAATTATCAAAACACTTGGCACTATCTCGATCGTGTCTTGGCAATGAAAATTTCGATGTTTCAGATTGTTGCTTGTCTCCCTCTTACCTCTCGCTCCCCACCATGTCCTTTGCCGATTACACCACTCCGCACCCCAGCACACAATTCTCTACAGAGTACTTCGCAGCTCTGACTTTTACAGATGCCAAGGACATCATTCAAAATTATTGTCTTCCGACGCTTCTGCCCAAAAACAGCATTAAAAAATGGGCATTCGAGCGTACTGCAACAGATGCAGGTCCAGAAACACTCCTGACCACTGGGGAGCAAATTCCTTGTCTAGAGGACATGCTCCCAATCACCCAGTCAATGGAAAGCGCTTTTCAGCTTGGTGCCTGCACTGTAGCCCTTCAGATTAGCAATTCTTTTTTCAGATACCACTTCTCCAAAGTGTGTTCTATTCCGTTGAAATATTGATATTAATGCTAACCTCTTCCGCAGATCCGGCTAATTATGAATGTGAACAACCAGGCGTACCATCTACAGTCTGCAGTCAATATCCTGGACCATGTGGAGTCCCATTCCCTCCTGCTCCCTGACCTCATCGAAGAGCTCAAACACATCCACTTTGCTGAGCCCCTTTCTGGTTTTTGCATCACCGGGGCCCCCCTTCATTCACTTGGCTGTTTGCTCCATGAGCACTGGGCCATGGAGGATATTCTTAATGCACGGGCCGAGTTAACCTACTTTGTTGGATCGCCAAGCAGTCGGCCGATTTCCGGGACGAAATTTTACGTGATTTGCTCCTTTACCACCTCATCGCTTGGAAAAAAACTACGGTGAGTTGCTATTATGATCATGTTTTAAATGTGTCCTCCCGTTGTATTTTACTTGCATTCCAAATACGAAAGAGCTCAGAAAAAATATAAATTGCAATATTTCTAAGTAACAGCAACACGGTACGACAACTTCAGTGATACACCTTCAGACACTACAGAGACAAGTCAGTCACAGCATTGGAAATGAAGTACGAGAACGCACACGGCAATACAGCAGGATGAGATGGAACTGAGGAAGGGCAGTCAGTAGAGAACGATACTCGATAACGCAGAGTGCGCACGTACATACAATGTGAGGGAACCTAGGAAGGAGACCACAATCAGTCTCTTGAAGGTTGTGAATATTCGGACGACGTACCTCACTCGAATCGTCGCAATACAGCACAGTGCACAGCTAGGGATGAATCAGCTCGTCTTGTCTGACAAGACAGCGTGAAGACTCACCGGGAACATAAGCGAATGAACGGCACATTTGATCACTTCAAAATAATGTTAGCTTTCAAATCCGACAGGAACAAAGCAAGAGTGCGTGCCTTGAATTACTATCGTTCGCGGTGAACGCTAAGTGGAGAGTCAATGCGTTGGAATCGGGAGTAATCGCAATACGCACCGTTATGGCGACATTATCGGCGGTTGGAATAAAAGCGATGACTATAGCAGCCTGCAACGCGGGTTAGAAGATTGCAATTGTCATATAGAGCACAAACTACTCACGAATATGTTTAATTAGCGAAACGCAGAGAATTAGAGGTAGTCTGTGAAGTTTGATCGTCAGCCGAGTACCTCCGTTCATACACCACTCACCTATTCAGAAGAGTTGGACGCTGCGGAGCGGCGAGCAGTGCGACGAGCAAGGATGCCGGCCATCTCTGACTCATCGTCATCGCTGGCTTCCGCGTCCGAGGCCGGGCCCGTCCCACATCCGAAGACGCCCCTGGGAGTATGTGTTCAGCGTGGTACGGCACAAAGATGAGAACCTACTTCTGGTACCAGTCGAGCGTCTCTATGACCCACGAGTCCGTCGGGTCTTCGAATAGTTTGACGATGGACTTAAAGAGTTTATCATAATTGTACGGTCCGTCCTTGGTCGCCCAATCAGATGTGGAAAGCATCGTACGGGCCTGAAGGAAATGTCACTGGGTGCATCCATCCAACGCGCGAGAAATACACTCACTTGGCAGCACACATAGCCAATCATCTCCGGTGTCATCGTAAACTGGCCGTGCACGCGCGCATGGCAGACTTTCTTCATATTTTCCGCGCCGTGCAGGGCCGAGCCGGGAGACGTCCAGATGTGACGAGCAACCTAGTAAACCTCGGGAAATCAATACCAGAAAGATGATACGAGAGGGGAACACACCCGGACAAGGAAAAGACTGCGAAGGAGCCTGACCTCTGGAGCCTCGGGGTCGTACGTATCATCAGCATAGAAACATGAAGGGTAGCGCTTGGCAGTCAAGGCAGGCTTGCCGTCCGTTGTCCTGCACCCATGCATGAGTGCCTTGAGCGCGCTGGGATGCGGGGGAAAAAAAACATGAGTATATGCGCGTGTGGTCAGGTATGGGACGCACGCGTCGGCCTCGGGTGTGAGGTCACCATCGTCCCCGTCCTCGGCGACCGTGCAGGCATGGATCTTCAGGTGTAATTTCCATGGGAGGAGCGCGTCGTGGAGCATAGGGTGGTTGAGGCCTCGATCCAACTTCACCTCTGATTCGCCGATATGAGGCACGATACCAGTCGCCGAGTCGGAGGGGAGGTAAAGGAGCTTGTGCTTGAGGCCATTAGTGTCGCCCTGGCGTGCGCTGGCGCTAGCACTACGAAACTAGGAGAGAAAAATGAGGAAGAAGTCAGGCTATAGCGTTAGGGAGCGCACCTTTGTCATCAGCCATGCCCACTGAGTGTTGTCCTTGTAGAACTTGCGCAGTACATCGACACGGTCCGGGGCGATGGTAACCATCTTATCGAACGCGTCGACGTGTCGCTTCTGGACCTCTAGCTCGCTGAGTGTGGGATATAAGTGTTGTTGGAACTGTACAGAAAGCCAGACTGTTTTAGAAAAGACAGTAGGCATCAGAAAAGAAGTCGGTGGAATCTGCAAGGTGAGAAGAGGTCGAGGATTGTGCCAGCTGTCGGTGGTGGTAACCCCCCTTGCCCTCCCCCACTATCACCTTCCCAAAACATCAGGAAAAACCTATTTCTTGAATCTGGTCCAATTCGGCCGAATTAGCAGAATTCAGTTCAATTCTCCAAAATTTTGACCAAATGTTTCACAAATTGAATTCTCAGAATCCTATCGTGCATTTACAAATTTGGCAAAATGGACCCAAATTCTGATTTAAACGTACGTCGTTTTGCAGAAAAGATCTCAATTGACAGCACAGATAGTATAACGAATACGGTTTATTAGATTATCTAGGATACTGAGCACAAAGTAGAGTAGATAAAAATGCGGGCAAGCCATTAAACAATTTTAATCCGAATCCGCCTCCATGTCTGCAAAATTGAGGTGTGCCAAACCATTGGACGCTGCAGCCTGTGGCGCTTTCCCCTTTCCTTGGCCACTAGATATGATAATCAGATTCAGTAACAGAGCACCAATTAAAAACTTACGACGCCTCGCGGTAAAGCCGAGTCAGAACCTTCTGATAGGCGACTGGGGATTTGGACTGCAAATTTTCGAGAAACGCCATGTGACCTTCGTATGTCTCGGCAAACAGGTTGGCGTTGAAGTCGTTGCTGACGCGTTGAGGCCCTTGACAGTCTTGAAGGACGGCGCAAACCTGTCGGTGGATAAGAAGCCGCATCGTGAGAGACTGAAGATCATCTTACGGCCGTTGCTGCAAGCGATGCGATAACAGGTGAAACCATGCGCTCAGGATTGCTACCATCAGTCAAGGGGAACCGAGACTGATATTTGATTCCCAACTGATTCCTGCCACTAAAGATACAATCGTGTATAGTCTCGATAATGGCAGAATTCCCGAAGGGCTTGTTGTAATCAATTTCGTCCTATTCACCGAATCAGTACTAAGATGGAAAGGTTGAAGAACGACGTACTTTGCTGCCGGACTTGAGTGGGTATATGTAGTCGGTGTGCAAACTTGCAAGCAAAGTCTTAACCTTTTCATTGCCGCCAGCCTTGATGCCGAAGGCGTGGATTGTGGCTGAGTTTGCCGACCGCTTGAAATTACCTCGGACACTGGACCATCGCGCATCGGCCTCGTACTCGGAATAAGTATTGCATGTGAAAGGAGACATGAAAACTCACGACTCTAGCCATTTCTTTTGAGTACGTCTCGTCAGCCTTCAGACGCTGGCGGATCTCTGAATAGCCGATTTCCTTGCTGATGGATAACAAGGCCGTACGGCAGTACTTGAGACGGTCACCAACATCGGGGAAAGCATTGATAAACAGAGCATCACCGGTGACCTTCACGAAGGTCTTCTGGATGAGGTTTGTGATGGAAGGATGTTGAGCGAGGAGATTGAGGACATTGCGACTATTAAATACGAGTGGGGGCGTTCCTGGAAATGAGGCAGATGGAGTAGCCGCTTCAACTTTAAGCCGACGAGACACTGCTTGCTTTCCTGGCACAGCCATGGGGCATGGATCCGGCACGGCATCAGCCCAAACAGGCCGCTGTATAACGACCGGCAGCGAGTTAGTGCTAAAGTTTTTCGACAGCTATTCGTACATACCTCCTCAATGGCCTTGAGTTTACGCTTTGACAGCTGCTACGTCACAGTGAGAGACGAGATAGGATTAAAATGGACATGGAGAACATACCGTGGACTGAGCAGCTTCCTTCACAATAGGCTTCGCCGACTTGAGAACAGGAAGTTGGGGACGAACCGTCTTCTATGGGAAATGAGCAAGTATGGCGGTGGTATTGCAGACAACCTACCTGAGCCTTTGAGATATTGACCGGTGGAGCGTTTGGTAGACGGCCCTGTGGAGTGAATGATAACGATGTAAGGGTTGGGCATAAAATGTTCTTACCGAATTATTCTCTGGTTTCTTGAGAACCAGCGGCAGAGGCAAATCGGCCGGACCGGGCTTTGGCCGAAGTACGGTATTAAGAGTTGTAAATGACATGATATGATAGTCACACACCTGCTGAGGTGGGTTGACTTGTGGGTCTACTGATGGTGCAACTTTGGGTTTCTTGCGACGCCGCACGACCACCTGAAGATGATGAGTTGTAGACCCATAATGAGAGTGCAACAACACCTCCTCAAACTCATCCGAACTTTCGGTGAGCACTGTAACCAAAGTGGGACGACGACCCTGTGGCGCGTCAGCAGGTTAATTAGGATGGCCATATAGCCTACCTGAGCCCCATCAGGATCCATGGGCTCGGCGTCCACGACTTTCTGCTCGACGAGCTTGTCCCCGTACCCACCCGCGGCGCGGGCTATTTGCTGCAAGATGGATTAGTAGGATGAAGAACGTGGCAGATGGGGATTCACCATCCGAGTCTCGTAGTCGAGATCGTTGTCAGAGCCCTGCTCCGAGCCACTGGTCGGGACATGTATACCGTAACCAGAAGAGATGCTTCCGCTGCGCGAGTGACCCGCAGAAGAGTCGTGGACCTCGTTCTCCATAGACGGGTCGAAGGGCATTTCGACATCGACATCCCCTTCGACAACGTCATCATCAGCGACCCATGACGGTGCCTGAACATGATGGGGTCAGGATAATAAGTGTGCGATGGTGCAGGAGCAATCACCTCTGCCACCAATTGCTGCGGATCCACCACTTCATCGTCTTCTTCCTCCTCCTCGACGTCATCGTCCCCTTCTTCATTCTGCGAGCCAGACTCGGATTCACTACCATCATCCTTGACTGATTGAGCTGCAGGCTTGGAAAGGGCTACAGGAGCGTGAAGAGTCCGTGCTGGAAGTATATGGATTACTGAATCATTGACATGCACAGAGATGATTACACACGTCGTTCGCCCGGGGTCTGAGCCCCCGAAGCCCTTGAGGACAACTTCGCCGGCTTCGTTGGCGGTTCCGGAACAGCCGCAGTCTTCTGTGGTGGATGAGAATGAGGAATGTCATCGCCGTCGTCGTCGATGTCGGGGGGGAGGTGACGATCTGCATGGGGTACATGTCAGAGTGGCAATTAGCGGTCATGAAGTACGTACTAGCTTGTGGCTTCTTGGTTTTAGTGGCTTTTGGTTTATCTTACAGCGACGGTCAAATGTGCCTTTGCTAACCAAAAAGAGAGACTAGTGCGTACCAGCAATAGCTTTTGTTGTCTTGGGCGTCTTCCTCTTATCGGAGACAGAGGCCTCAGGAGCCTCACGTTTCCGTGAAACCCAGACTTGATTCGCAGAATGTGAGTTTGAGATATATTGGGACTCAGATGCGGGAACACACCATGGTCGTTGAGCGCGCTGATTTTTGCAGCACGTGGAACTAAGAAATCTGTTCAGTTATCTATTTGAGGGGAAGGCAGGATGGGCAGCTCGTACCAGGTACAGACTTCAAGAGCTCTTGGTCCTTCTGCTCTTGGGCCAGCTTGTTGGCAGCACGAGTCAGGGCAGCCTTTTGTGCGGAGGTGAGAGGAGCAGACATATTAGAAGGAGTGTATGAGTGAGTAGGAAGGAACGAATGGGAGAACAAAGAAGAAAAACGAAAGGATGGGTGACGTGTACAGCTGGGGAGCAACCGCTTGCGGACTTGGGAACTTTTTAGGGTTTGGGGTATCACGCGGACATTTCGGGGCCGAACGCCGTCGGCACTATCGATTCGAATCTTGTCTGCATCCTCGCCATGGTGCACTGTGAAGCATGCCATGGAATATACACGCTTTCAGGCTACACCACGCACCTTCAGCGATCCGGAAATGAGGACTGCCAGAAACTACATAAACAAAAAATGTCAGATATCCCCGCCTCGGATTCTGAGGAAGAGGACGAGCCATCCGTTCAGTTTACAGGAGATTACTTTGGGGCCTACGAGGAGGGTGACTTTGACATGGACCAAGAGGCGGAACCTGCTGATCGCCATCAATCGACGGCCGATACGGATGAATTCGGGGACTTACCCGACTTGCGGAATGCGCAGGACTCCGACTCGGACTCCGACGACGAAGACGAAGAAGCAATTGATTTGGCGGGGCGATGGGAGCCTCGTGTCGTTAATAACGAGGACCACCCTGGCTTGCGCGATGATCCTATGACTCAGGATGAGATCGCTGCAGCGGCAAATGCGAATGCGGACCCTGGAGTACCTACACGACAAGAGCGAGCTGCGGGGGAGCAGCGGGTGCATGGACAGCCATTCATAGTTGAATTCACTGACGGAGATGCTGGAGCACCGCTCCATATGGGGGAGCCTGGATATGAGCGGTATAAAGAAGAATTAGGGGACCCGGACAATGTCTGGGCGCCTTTCACCTCGAAACTCGAGTGGGAACTTGCACAGTGGGCAAAACTGCGCGGACCTGGATCTACTGCATTCACAGATCTATTGAAAATTAGTGGCGTGCGTCACGAAAGAATTCAGAACAGTAATAATTCTGACCAGCGCCATCTACAGGTTTCGGAGCGCTTGGGTTTGTCGTATAAGAACACCCGGGAATTGAATAATATCATCGATAAGAAGTTGCCTGGACGTCCCAAGTTCAAACGCAAAGAAATCATCATCGCTGGAGAGGCCTACGATGTATACTTTCGGGACATCTTGGAATGTGTCAGGGCACTCTATGGGGACCCAGAGTTTGCCGCACACCTGAAGGTGGCTCCAGAGCGTCACTACGCCGATCAGGACCAAACTGTTAGGCTTTACCACGACATGCACACCGGAAAGTGGTGGTGGGCGACTCAGGTAAGCACGGAGTGTTCTGCCAAGTAGAAATCCTGTGAGCTCATAGATTCATTTCAGCGTGAATTAGAGAAAACAAAGAAGGGCGCAACGATCATCCCAATCATCATCTCGTCCGACAAGACTCTTCTTACGCTATTCCGAAACCGTACGGCTTATCCGGTTTACCTGACAATCGGGAATATCCCAAAGGACATCCGTCGCAAGCCATCGCGTCAGGCTCAGATCCTACTAGCCTATCTTCCGACGTCGAAGCTGGAACACATCAGCAACAAAGCTTCACGTCGCCGGGTGCTCGCAAACCTCTTCCATTCATGCATGGGCAAGATACTAGAGCCATTGAAAACGGCGGGTACAGACGGAATACCGGTTGTTAGCGGGGATGGAGTGGCTCGACGTGGCCATCCCATTCTTGCTGCCTACGTTGGCGATTATCCAGAACAAGTCTTGGTGACGTGTGTGAAGACCAAGGACTGCCCGCAATGCCCGGAGCTGGCGAAGGAACTGGGCAATGCTCCGGTTGAGGGGGAGCCGGAGGCCTTTCGTGACCTCAGTGCAATCCTAGATGCGCTGGCCGCGTTTGATGAGGATCCCGCGGAGTTCGTCAAGAAGTGCCAGGCTGCCGGCATTAAGCCGGTTGTCCATCCCTTTTGGGAAGGCCTGCCCTTCGTCGATATATTCAAATCGATAACACCTGACGTCCTTCACCAACTATACCAGGGTGTTATGAAGCATCTGAAAGCCTGGATAATTGAAGCTTTTGGTGCTCCTGAGATTGACGCGCGATGCCGGCGCCTCCCACCTAACCACAATATCCGATTGTTCATGAACGGGATCAGCCATATCTCACGGGTTAGTGGTCAAGAACATGACCAGATCTGCCGCTTCATGCTCGGTATCGTTGTCGATATTCCCCTTCCAGAGAATCTTTCAAATGGGCGTTTAATCCGGGCCATCCGTGCCTTGCTTGATTTCCTCTATCTCTCGCAATATCCGGTTCATTCTAATGAGACTTTGGCCCAACTGGACGATGCACTCACCAGATTTCATGATAACAAGGATATATTCCTGGATCTCGGCATCCGTACGAATTTTAATCTCCCCAAGCTGCACTTCTTACGGCACTATAAACTCTCGATTACTCGTTTCGGCACAACGGACAACTTCAATACCGAATACACGGAGCGGCTACACATTGATCTCGCGAAGGACGCGTACCGTGCAACGAACCATAAGGACGAATATCCACAGATGACGCAGTGGCTTGAGCGCAAGGAGAAGATCCTCCTACACACAAAATTCATTCGCTGGAGACAATTAGGTCAGCCATCGACGCCAACTGTAGCCCCTGGTATTGAATATTCTCGGAATCTCAAAATGACAAAGCATCCGAGCCGGACGGCGGTATCATTCAACGAACTGGCCCAAGAACATGGGGCTACCTTCTTCAGGGATGCCATCGCTCGCTACGTGGTCTCTGCCAACAATCCCGGATTTCGTGCCCGTGATGTTGAACGTCATTCTGCCAATCTTGCGATGCCTTTCCGCACTGTCCCCGTCTATCATAAAATCAAATATACGACCGATAGCTTGCCGGACATCATTATTGACTCAGTACATGTCAAACCGGCAAGCAAAAACAATCGCGGCAAGGAGATACTGTCACGGTTCGACACTGTGCTAGTCAACGATGGTAACGGTACAGATACAGGGGTTGACGGTAGGTGCTCTCTATCTTTCAGACCTATCAACCAGTTCTAAACTTCCTCAGGCTATCGCGTGGGCCAAGTGAGAGTTATTTTCTCTTTCCCTGAAGCATCTATTCCCAAAATCTTCAACACGGGTGTGGTGGTTCCAAAATATCTCGCCTACATCGAATGGTTTACTGCTTTTAAAACGCAGCCAGAACCCGATCATCTAATGTACAAGATTTCTCGGGCTGAGGATAGGGATGGAGATCAGATGGCCAGCATCATTTCGATCGACAACATACGGCGCAGTGTTCATCTATTTCCCAAGTTTGGACGGGTTGCTCCTCGCGAATGGACAAGCACAAATGTTCTGGAGAAGTGCTCGACATTCTTTGTTAGTTGCTTTACAGACAGACATAGTTATGTTACCCTGTATTAGATTGTCCAGTTACTCTGCACGTGGGCCGTATTTTGTACAAATCGTAGAGATGACTTCCGAATTTATGGTAATCGGCCAAATTTAGTATTCATCTGGATCATTCGGTTCGCTTAGCAGTGTTTGGCGAAATTGGCACAATTTAGCCAGATTCAAGAAACCGGTTTTTCCTGATGAAAGGGAAGTGCTTACAAATAAGATAAGATAATGCTCGCTCTAAGTAAATACCCCCCACTATGACATCACGTCACTTTCAAGGGGGTACCGTTTTGTGAATGACGGAACATATGCCGGTTTTTGTTTTTTAGACCCCTTGGGCTCGACCAACCAACCACGTCATACCACGTGATGGCCTAAAAAGGCAATTATTCACGTGCATGCTTGGGCGGTTCGCGAAAACTCGTCCCGAAGACAGTTGCACCCGAGAAATACACTCGAATATGGCTCATTCAGCAGAGGTTTGATGTTAAATGTAATAAATCCAAGACATTGTCATATTTTCCTGCCATACAGCATCATACACACAGTTTGCAGCCTTCATTTCTGCACCGTACCACATTCGGGTGTTCCGAACTATCCAGAGGAGCCGCCGAAGATCCGCAAATGCATGCCGAAAGCGCTGCTGACAAGTCCTTCAATTCCTCCCGCTCTTTGCGCTTGCGACCGGAGCGTCTCGCAGTTGGTTCTGCTCCCAGATTGGGAGTGACAGTGATTCCCGGAGGCGCCGACTCGGAGGAAGTCGGAGCACTGGAGACCGCGTCGGGCATAGTGGCCGGGGCGCTGCTTCCATTTTCCTGTTCGTCGTGGTCGGCCAGATCCTACTCAAATGAGGGAATTATAACTGTGACACAGCTGTGATACCCACCTCAGTTTCCGGGACGGACTGCAACAATGGCCCAATCTGAGTTGAAGGCAAATCGGAGTCAGGAATATACTCCAATGGTGAGGGAGACCGCCATTCAACAGTGGGCAATTCAAGTTCAGAGTCATAATCTTGGGGGGCCTTCGGCGATGGGATCGGGGAGTCCAAGTTCATGAAGGAATCATCATCGCTCAAGTCGGGAGCATCCGAATGGTCACTCTGTTCGGGCCCTTCAACTCTGTAACCAAGGCGAAGTATATATGAGTACCGTAACATCGGGATGACTGAGAAACTCACACGAGAGCACGCCGGGAACTGTGATCGGCGGAGATTTTCAAACACAATACCAAATCAAGACGGACAAGGGGTGAGGAAAGGAGGTAACAGGAGTTTTGTGGCACAGGGAATGTGTTATTCGACCATTAGGAAGGACTAAAAGCATCCCTGGGCCAGCCCCAAGTCCAAATTTTTTAAGTACCCGAAAATGTTTTTTGGGGGCCACCGGGCCAACCAACCAACCAGCACCCGGTCCGGCATTCACGGACCGGTACCCCCTTGGTCACTTTCCCAGTACATGTTAGTCAGCACGATACCATAGTACAGACTGAGATCCGAGTTCAGTACAAGTTCATTCAACTTCATTGTCTATTCAAGTCATTTTTTTAGTTCAATTTCCTGAAAAAAAAGGGAATGTGTATAGATCTTCGAGATAGCGGCACTGACGGACGCCACCACAATCCCTGGACATCTGCGAGTCGCGGGCCGCATGCTTATCTGGTCTTTCCCTTCCGCTCTGCGATTTCGACCCGTCTGATCACTCGATACTAGACCGGTGACCGTCTGTCTATGAATGCTGCATTTGGTATATTTGTAAGCAGCATCAATGAGCTCATGTAACAGTTGTAAACAACACGTCTTTTGCCTTCTACCGCGTTTTTACACTGTTTTCTCGGCTCATGGACCCACAGGAGGTGGTAAAAAAGCTTTGGGAACAAGCCAATTTATTCCCCATCCACCAGCTCCACATTTGCGGCAACGAAAGCCTCTCGCCGGGACATCGACCTTCTCTGTCACCGATACAGGCACACAGACAAGTTTTCCATCCTCTTCGGTTGACTTGAGCCCTAATTCCGCCTCTAATGCTTCTGTATTCAGGTTCAACACGTTCGGTTCGGCGTTCAAAGGCGTTCGAACGCCGAACCGAACACATTTTTTTTTTCAAGTCCCTCGTTGTGCGCTGTAGGCATCAGGTGTCACAGTAGGAATAATATTGGGCTAGTTGATGATGTATAAAGCAAGTAGGGCCGACAAGCAGCAAGGCCCGCTACCTCAAGCGTAAAGTATCAAAAGTTGTATATTAAATAGACTTGTAATTAATCAAAGGACGACAAAATGAGTTGGGAGACTGACTAAGTATGTGAATGAAGGATGCACAGAGAGCAATTTAGTGGGTAGGAGGAATTATTGAGTAATTAATTGACTACCGGCGCCTGGTTTTTTTGGGTGGGCTGGGCGATGACGACGGCGATGACGATTTGGTGCCGAAACTGTCAAATGCGGCGTCCGCTGCATCGTCTCGTGCTCTCCTCCGAGACGGTGTCGAAGGGGGAAAACGGCGTTCGGGCATCGTTGGGACAGATGGAGTCGACGGCTCGCCGTTGCCGGGGTCAAGGATGCGGAGCTTATCGACGTGCACATGATAGATCTCCTCTATGGATCCCTCGGAGCAAAACTTGTGAAAAGTGGAAAAAATGTTTTTGGCCAGGAAGATTTTGCGTTTTCGGTCCGGGCCGGCAGTAGCCAGTGGCTGTACCTCGCATCAATTTATTTTTTCGGTTCATAGGTATGCCTATGTCGGCCTCAATGGCCGTCAAGGAGCATGGAGAGCCATTCAATGCACTTTTTACGTGGAAATGGCTTGCCGAGAGGATTTCTGTGAACCTGGGTGACCTGTACGAATACTGTGAGTACAGGCTCTCACGCAGTTCGTCGTCATAAAGGTCTGTATGACATTGACTGTAGAGTCTGGTGCATAGATATGAAGAGTTTGGAGACGATAGCCAACAGGTGCAAGAATCTCCAGCATTTCAGCCATACCAACCAGTGGTTCGGAAAAAGCCTTAAGAAAGGTCAGTTTGGCAATGTACATGTTCAAAATAAAGTCCGTTTGCAGAAAAATTTGCAGAGAGCTTCCGTTCGCTTCGCAATTGATGATTGCTGAGCAGCCTGACGGTCTAGTACCTGCAGGGGGGATTATTGTGAATGACCCCGTTGTGCAGTACCTGAATAGCCTACCGGATGGGCAGGCTCCGAAGCAGATTTTCGTGTCCTACAAGGATACTCTGCATGTCGGAAGGGACTCTGCTGCATTAAGAGTGCTCTACCCATTAATTAATGGAGTTGCAGAGGAGGAAGCCATCTGCGATGGGGGCTCTCAGATCGTATCGATGTCCGAGGAGACAGCCATGCGATTGGGATTAACCTGGGACCCAGACATTTGCATTTACATGCAAAGCGCAAATGGGCAGGTTGAGAAATCAGTTGGACTATCAAAGAATGCTGCCTTTAGATTCGGCGAGCTTACCTTGTACCTACAAGTCCATGTGATCAAGAATCCCGCCTACAAGGTCCTCCTTGGTCGGCCGTTCGAGGTTCTGGCTGCCACCAACATCCAAAATGGAACAGATGGGTCCCAGACTATCACTGACCCGAACACGAAAAAGTGTTGCGTAATTCCCACCTTTGAGCGAGGTGCGATGAAGCAACTGCGGAAAGTTAGAGATGCATCAACTGAGATTCCAGAAGAGCAGCCAGCTCGGGCGGATTTTCAGAGTTCGAGGAGCTGATGCAACATCAGGGAGAGCTCGCGGTGCAGATCCAACTTGATAAGAATGGAGAGGCCAGAATTGTTGCTGTGCAATTCAGCGATGAACGGGGATTTACTCCCGAAGAGACTACGAGGGCATTCTTGCAGGAATTTCAAGCGCCAATTGCTCTGCATGAGTGGCCCGGATGCGTGAAGCGAATTCTTGTGAGATAAGCTGCTCCCATGACGGGTGCCGTTCCATGAAGTGTTGAAAAAAATTATACTTCCAATGTATTTCGTTGCAGTTCAGCGGACAAGGTATAGGGACATTTGTACATGGCCTGGTGCTTCGAAATGTCGAGGCAACGTGGATTTGGAAGGCATACGCCTGCGGACAATCGGAATCTGTTTTTCCGCTCTTGATACGGATCTGACAAGCCCCGTTCGCCGATGACATCCCGCACATACCACATGGATATGCAGCAGAAACCTGCGATATTATTTAAAGATGTGGGCACAAACAATGGTGTATGGTGCGACATACAGGGACGTTGGCTGTGAGATCACTCACCCCTCGAAGAGCCTTGAGAATGTGTTGACCTGCATGGGATTGGCGGTCTTTGTCTTGGACTGTTTTGTTGCAAATACGGCAGGAGTTGCGGTCGCAGATAGTCTGAGCAATGGCGGTATTGGATATAGATAATGAATAATTAATGCCAGGAAAACCTAGAACTTCTCAGTGTCGGGTTGAGAAGCAGCGTATGGGATTGCTTACCAATGGATGGTTCGCCAACGGCCTGATACGGGAAGGTTCCGCGTGCAACACCGGTGAAATTAGGAAATTTTTCATGAAGGCTAGAGTCTGAGCGTACACGAGCCCAAAGACAATTCCACGCGTCTAATAGATCCTGATTAGAAAAAGTCCAAGTCGTGTCATGTTCGCAGGCAAATGTATGGAATTCGATATCCGAAGTCATGATCTCCTCGGCCTTATCGTGCATGGGCTGGATGAGACGGCTGGAAACAGAAAACTGCAGATTTCGTAAACAGGATATGTCACCCGGTTGTGCATTCCGCTGTTTCAAGGAGAGTGAATGTTGCTTGTTTTACTCCACCCTCAACTCTTTTTTCTGTCCAAATGACGTCTCAATTGGTCAACCCGCAATGTCTGTTTTCATCCTTTCTCCTATGTTTTCATTATAACGAAGGCATCCTAGTCTTTATAAAAAGCCGTGATAACAAATGGCGCTGTATCATAAGCCCAAATAGCGACTTTAAAACATTTTTGAAAGCGGTGACACACGAAGACTCTAGGGGCCATAGTACTTGTAAAATAGTAAAATAGACCATACCCAAGTTTTGGTTCACTGAAATTGATAGGGATTTGTCCTTGCAATCCGCTTCACCCGAGATGCCCGCTGCGACGTATCTACCTCTTGCCTGATTTGCAGACTGTCTGATGTCAGCATCCAACTGTAGCTGCGGCCTGCATCGTACGCGGTGCAGTTGAAGGGGGAGCCTCCTACCGGGTTAATTTGTCAAATGTTCGCAACAGCTGATTTATCTGTTACAGCGCATCAACTGGCCGACCGGGGCTCGAGTGGCGCTGGGGAAACATTTTGCAGTGTATTTGCAGCACTGCGTGTGGTGGGAGTCGCACGATGAACAAAAAGTTCGGTCATTCGGGTGAAAAGGTTGGCGGGGAGAAAAGTAGGTGGATAATCGATATGCACTCGATGGTTCAGGCTAAAACTTATCGCAGGTGATTTCCTGGATGGGTTGCAAGTGTGCCATTGGACCCAGAGGTCTGCGTGTGGCGTGAGCGGAAATATATGGGGTGCAGAACATTGAATCAGTCTAGAAGTTGTATCTTAATTAATGCTTCTTGCTTGAGACAAGTGCAGAGCCATCCCGCCAAAATGTCAACAAATTTCTTTTCACTTAGAATAGAACAAGCTAGGTGAGTATGGTAGAGTAGCCGTGTGAACTATGTGCGCGTGATTCACCTTCTTTATAAGATTACGCTTCTCTGTCTGTCTGAAGCCATTTAAACTCCGCTATCTCCGCTCCTCGGCCGCATGGCGCAAAACCTATCCCTTATCGCGAGCTCCCCTTGATCCTCGGGTTCCAGAGTGCGCCGGCCTACAGGCAATCAGTAGTTCGGCATTTCCGGCACCACGTCACCACTTCCAACTAACTTTGACAGACACTGCCCTGCGCTAATTTTGACAGATGTCTCCCATTGCATCAAAACAAGGCGGCCGCGGCCAACATGTTCCTCCTGGTGTAAACAGTATCAAATGTAATGAACTGCTGGAAAGATACAAAAATTAACAGATTGCCCTACAGATAAGTTTAATTTGAAAACCTTCACCTCTCGGGGACAGAATCTAATAGTAGGGTCGAAAGGATCCTTTGTGGTCCCCACACTGAAAACTCGAATCGACTCAGCCTAATTCAACGAAGTCAGTAACTAGACAGATAAACTCCAGTTTTTGTCATATATCAGGTATTTTTTGTCTTTTTTTTTTTTTTTCAGAAAAACTACTCTGATCATTTGGGCTGACTAGGGAGACTAAGTTTTTGTTGCTGTATAAAATTTCAACTCATTAGCGATTTCCCCTGGATTTGGAACACCTTCGACAGAATTTAAATTACATTCGAAGGAGAACAGAAATACACCAGACCCTGCGCAGTGAATAGCCAAGCCAATTCAACGCAACTCAATTCAACCAAGTGGACCATAGATTTGACTGGCACGTTACCCTTGAAGGGTGAATAACTTTCATGAAAGGGGATGGGAGGCTGCGAAGCGGCCGACCAGTCCCTTGTAAAATGCTCGAAAAGGTATGTGGGGAGAAAAAATAGGTCGGTAATCGATACGCACTCGATGGTCCAGGCTAAAACTTGTCGCAGGTGATTTCCTGGATGCATTGCATGTATGCCACTAGACCCAGAGCTCTGCGTGTGGCGTGAGCGGAAATATATGGGGTGCAGAACATTGAATAAGTCCAGAAGTTGTATCTTAATTAATTAGGGGCGCTCAATGCTTAGTTCAGTTCAGTTCAGTTCACGTTTTAAATAAAATAAATGATAGATCCGTTGATCTCGGCCAAACTTATCCCAATCGGGTCACTCTCTTTTTTTTTTTTTTTTTTTTTTTTTTTTTTTTTGGAGCGTTTGGGATAATGAAATTCAGTCTGCAGAAGCATTCCAAAGGTCATCCGCTGGGTCTACCAGATAAATCTAGTTAATGCCGGGGAAGTTGTCCAGGGAGGAAATGCCATTACGCACAAGTACCATAGTGTGGGACTCCAGCCGTAATAAATTTATCCTATCCCATTTCTTGGATCATTCAATGTCAATGGCTGTATACCCACTAAAACCCCCACTGTGTAAGTCCAATTGTCCGGCAGAGCAGCTTCGTTCATTAGTAGACCACTCCATGTTCTTAGGACAAGATCTTTATTCAGCGCAAGATTACCAAATTTCATTTTATTGGTGAGGATTCGATCTCGTCCTAGTGCGGAATTCACAGATTTCAGCCATCAGTTGTGAATCTCAACATCTGTAATGTTACGGTGTGGGTTCTTTAGAACCTTATCATTCCGGATGTTCCAGATTGTGTGCCAGGCTGTGGATACCAGAATGGCAAATAATCGTCCCATAGCAGGGATCAATTTCCCATTTGAGTGTTTAAATTTAACTAGGTTGCAACCCAAGATAAGTCCCCAGCTGAGGGGGGGCCAGTTTGAATATTTCATGGCCCAGAGGTCCTCGGTCAGTTGCCAAATTAATTTTGCCCCTGAGGCATCACACTCCATCGCAATGTGTTCAAGGCTCTCCGGGACACCACATGTCGGGCAGACTGCAATAGCTTCAAGATTGTCAATGTGTGTCCAGAAGTCACCGACTCTGAAAATGTTGTGAATCGACTTCCAAAATAATTCACGGTGAAGTCGTCTCAGATTTGTGGAACGTATAGATTTCCAAATCATTTCGTCGGTAGGAGTGTAATCAGAGACTTCATGCACGGAGCACCGGATACGATCTAAGTTGATAAATGTTGCCTTCCTGAACGGCTCTGAGTGTCTGCCCTTAATGACTTTTGTAAAGATTCGCTGTGAGCCTTGTGAGATTAGAATACCCGGGCAGCTGAACATCAAATCGATTTGGGTATCAACCTCCAGTGGAGGGTATGAATGAATGCCTGTGGTTACAGGGAAAGTAATCATTGTCTGCTTGAACTGTGTCCGTGCAACACGCTCATTCAGCGCTGCAAATACTGCTTTGAAGAGCAGGAAACTTGGGTCTAACATGTCATTTTCAGATTTTGTTCTCTCTTTAATCAAAGTTTTGAGCAGAAAGTCGGATGAAGAGCATAGTAGTAAGGGGGCATTGCATGGGATTTTCTGCAGCACTGTGAGGGTAGCCCCCAATATCCCTGATCTGAAGTTGATTTTTATGGTTGGATCGTCAAATGTGAGGTTCACAGTTGCATCCTCATTGAGCTCATCAGAAACAATTTTGAATCTTGCCATAATTTGAGGATCATACTGACCAGCACGCAGGACCTTGATATGTATAAAGGCTGTTATTTGATCAGGGACTGGCTCCAATCGGAGTTGTCGTCGTGCCGGAATCTCCTTCATTGAATCATCCCCAGCGAAGATCCGCCAGCCCTTCTTGGTGCTGGCTAATCTGAAGTTTGGATCATAGGTCATTGGTTTATCAATTTCTATCTCTCCTTGGTTAGCTTCCAATTCGTCTGCTGTCAGTTTAAGCTCGTCGCAAAGGTCAGCCATTGGAGCTAGCGGATTCCACTTTGGCATTATACAGTCTATCAATGTCTGGGCGGTCTCAATGCATTTGCCAGGGTGTACACAATCAAGTTCATTTCGATCTCTGTTGCAAGACGGGCATCCACAGTTTTTACGGGCAATGCCACTACTAGGGTTGATTGTGTGTGGCCGTCTTGCCACCGTAGTTTTCCTCGTAGCTATTATGAGGGCGTCTTTGACCGTCCGAACCTCATGTTGGTTTCTGAGGCAAATTGCTGCATCTCGAAGGCAGGTATTTTTATAAGCTGGTTGGCAGATAGCAGGGTGCTTCCACATCGGCATCTCCAGTTGGACATCACGGTCAATTGAGAGTGCTGTAAATTTGAGGTTGAACTCCTGGGCTACAGATATCATACCCTTCAGGTCGTCAGGTATCCTGTCTGATCTGGGGATGGGGAAATGAATGTCATTTAAGAAGATATTGAGGATTTGACCTGGCCTGATATTTAGGTAGCTAGTCTCCAGGTATTTTCTGAGAATGAAGTCGACAAAATAGCACCACAATGGTCGGTCGTCTCGTTGGATGAGATAGCATTGAAGATTCCAAAGATGAATCGCTTTGTTCCGAGAGGAGATATCCAGAATTCCTTTCCCTCCTTGATCAACTGGGAGGATCATTGTCTCCAGTGATACTCTGGCTGTTTTTCCGTCCCACAAGAAGGACCGTATCAATTTTTCAAGTGTGTCCTCAATGTCCTTTGGCATCCCTTGAACTCGGGTCAGGTATTGTGTTCGACCTCCAATTACCATACTAATGATGTGACGCTTCCCTTCCAGAGTCGGGTGTGTTGCTTGCCAGCGCATGAGATCGGTATTAATTTTTTCTAGGACAGAAGGCCATGGTGTGGTATAAGGGATGTTATTGCCGATCCATGCACCTAGCATGTGGCAGCTCTCACCATCAGGCACAATTTTAATAGTTGGGTCGATGTCACCAATGGGGGAGTGACTGTTGATTGCTGAACCTTTAGGTTTGGCTACCCGGGGGAACTTGGATTTCGCCCAATTTTTGCTACAAGGACAAACAAATCTAGTCATATCAATTTGGTCATGGCTCAAAGAAGAATGATGTACCAAAAAATGGGTCTTAGATGTCAGGGGTTTCAACCCGATCTTCCCAATATTCATTCCATAGGTGCCCAAGTTCACTCAAGTTCTCAGCGTTCACATTTTGGGGACATTGGGTGTGTCATTTTTATTTGGTGTTCGTCCGATTGCGTCGGTCTCGGAGTTTCCACCTCCGAGATCAACTGTCACAATCACCAATTGCCACGTCGACGTGACAACGACCCTTCTTCCTCTCGCCCTCCATGTCCTTGCCTGCTACCTTCTGCAATCTTCCCGTCTGTGCCGTATTCGACAGCAACGCTGCCAGCTCTTCGATCTCTCTGGAATGGGTAATGAACTCTGGGATCTGCACCCGGAACTCGCGGGCTTCTGGTCTGCTGTCACTTCCGTGCAACGCCAGTCTCTTCTCCATGTGCCTGAACGACATTCCCGTGGCTGCTTCCTCCCCTTCTGAGCTTGTCCTTGGCTTGGACTGGCTCCAGTTTGTCTGTAACTCCACTTCTGAACTCGTCTTCCACCTGAGCTCTGGCCCACTCGAGCTTCGACGCATGGTTGGTGCAGAATCTAGTGCAGAATCTGGTGCCTCGTTATCCATAGGTACGTCATGTCTTGTTTATTGCCATTGCCATGCCCTCATCTCAGTTTCCTAGGTTCGTCGTCTCTTACGTCGGTGTTCCGAGGCGACATCGGTGGGGACCCGTCGTCCTCCTCATCAGTGTCCTGGGGTCGACCTGATGTAGTATTGACCCCCTCGTGTACACCCCATACGCGAGGTGCGGCAGACCCTCCTGTCCTAAACTCCAATGATAATGTTATTGTGAATCAATTGCCAATGAATACCTTGTTTCGAAATGAACCTGTGCCATCATCCGACCATCTCCCTTTTGCCAGGCTTGATGCGTGCGAAAAAATGGTTGTTGTACGCTTCTTTGCTGTTGCGCATGTTAGTATTGTGTTACTCAGAGAAATGACTGCCCGTCATCAGCGTATGTCTGCCAGAGATTCAAGTGGAAAGAAGAAAAGTGCGGATGCTCTGCGCGCAGAATTCCTCGCCCACGAATGCACAGGATCGTGTCTTATACTCATGTCTGAAGCGACGGCAGCTGGGTTCAATCCGATGTCTCTTTCACTTGCTGAAGTTCGACAGTGTACAATGATTCTCGATATTCGGGCCAAGTCTAAGAAAAGGAAAGCAACCTCCGCACTTGGAAATGCTGACAAGGTTCCGCGCGTGTCCTTCGAGACATCTGCAGCTGGTCTTGTTTTCCCAATTATGCTGTCTCAGAGCGAGAAAAACCAAATTGTCCATGAATGGTGTGATTCGACCAACAACGAGTCATTGAAACGGTATGAATGCTCGTTCTGCGGTAAACTAGAGGCTGCGAATGAAGTTAAAATGAAATCGGTGGACTCTTTGGATATTTCTCTTCTTCAAGAAGCTGTACAAGTACTGCGCGATGTTTGCCGCCAACCGCAAATCCAGTGTTTCAGGCCAGCATCTATCCTTGATAATACGTATGTTCTTTGCCATCTGTGTGTTTCGGCTGTAGTCAAGAATTCCTTTCGCTCAATTCCGGTTCGCAGTTATGCCAACGGACTTTGGATCGGTGATGTTCCGGAAGTACTTGGTTGTTTGACATTCCTGGAAGAACAGTGCATTGCGCGTGCCCGAGCAACAAGATGCATGTACAAACTATCGATCGGCCCTTCTGGCCAAATGGCTGCTCGCGGAAATGTCTGTATTTTACCTCAGGACTCGCATTCATTTATGGCTGCCATGCCGCCTCCGTTGTTCACAGTCAGAGACGAGATATGTGTTATTCTTGTCGGTTCTCCGGACACTGAAGTTACGCAGGATATGCTGAGGAAGTCCCCACTCCTGGTTCGTCGTGAATGCATTCGGAGAGCTCTATTCTGGCTCATTGAGAATAATCCACTGTACTCCGACCTCGACAGGGACTCAGTGGTTCAGAATCTAGTGGAGTATCCCGAGTATGATTGCCCACTCGCAACAACTGATTTTCTTCGAACAAATTCTGGAAATAAAGAAGGATCCTCATATACGACTTATTCTGATCAAGCAAATTCTGAGTTATTCGAAGGCTCCAATACCTTCGAGCTCACTGCTACGACGCTTGTGGACGTTGACAATCTACAGTCAACGTACAAGCAACGTAAACTGGAAGCACTGCGAAAGTTGAAAAAGCAAGAATCGGGGTTTGTGAAATTTCCATCTGGAGGGACGCCTTTGTCAACTTCTAAAAATCCTCGAGTATTCGGATGGTTGTTTCCAACTCTTTTCCCTTACGGGTCGGAATGGTTGACAACAATAATGTCAGGTTGAGCACAGACATCGGATTTCACGAGCTTGACACACGGCCTCATGTTCAACACTTGCTGAGCATTGCAGACAATCGTTTCCAAGTCCATAAATCTTTCATTTTTGTTATTAGTAACATCATACAACGGCGCCAGTCTTCTTTCAAAGCCCGTCTTGCAGTCAACCGGTCTTGGTTTCCAAAGATACACGGGCTGATGCAGAAACTTGACCGAGAATTGATGGATTCCTACCAAGCCAAGCTTGAGAAAAACTCATTTGCGAAACCAGAAAACGAAGGCGAGAAAGCCGCAGCAGATATGATGAAGTACCTCAACTACGTCTCAGATCATATTCCCGGCTCAGTTGGAGACATCGCTAATATGAAGCAAGAATGTCATGGCAAAATTGCGTGCGATGGATTGCCCCATTTCTTCGCCACAGTCAATTTCGCAGACTCCCATAATCCCATTGCACAAGTTCTAGCCGGAAGGCAAATTGATCTCGACAGGATGTTCGATGCCTTGGATGGTGTTGCAAAGGAACCAAGTGCTCGGGCTAAAACCTTGGCTGAAAACCCGGTTGCTGGAGCTCAGTTTTTCCACTTGATGATTTCAAAATTCTTTGAGATAATCCTTGGCACAAAGAGAGCCTCGAAGATCGGGATCCTTGGAAAAGTTAAAGGATGGTATGCTGCAGTTGAAGCTCAAGTCAGAGGATCTCTTCACGGGCATCTTCTTATCTGGATTGAGGGCGCACCTGCCTCACCCCTGGATATGAAGGAAAGGATGAACTCTGATCCCGAATTTAAGCAGAAATTGGCTGCATGGTACGACGACTTAATTTGTCAGAGCTTTCCGAAAGACACAGTTCCCTATGTTCCCATCGAAGGTACTCCCAAACAGCTACCAGTTTTGAGCCGCCCCCTGAATCCTGATTCTCCAGACTATGAACTCAAACGTGCTCAGCAGCACCGGAATCTGTGTGAGACCACCGGCTTGGTTCATGAGCACAATGCAACTTGTTTCAAACACATCCCTCGTCGAATTCATGCACTCTTGGATCCGGATAATGATTGTCGTTTCCAGCTTCCCAGGCCTCTCGTTACTGAGACACATTTCGACGAAGATGGTGATCTTGTCATTAGATGTGAGAATGGCCATTTGAACGGGCATAATCCGACAGCTACACTTTGCCTTGGATGCAATACTGACCTCAAACAAACTGCCTCCGGGCCCGTTGCAATGGCTATGGTCGAGTACATGGCAAATTACACCATAAAGTTGCAGCTCGATACTTCCGTAGTCTTCTCAGCTCTCTGTGCTTCAATCAAAGGCTTGCGAGAAAACCCACCCATGGATATCGATGGCAATGTTGACAGTTCCGAAATGAGCCGCTTGATGATGGTTAAAGCAACAAATAAGTTGGTCGGAAAACGCGAGCTTACCGGTCAACAAGTTGCAAGTTTTTTACTTGGTCGGAAGAACCATTATACGTCAGACGATTTCCATGTCTACTGGTGGTCTTCTATGTTGAGAGACATTGCCCGGGAGGCATTTTCACTTGAGCTGCAGCGGGGAGCTTCAGATGCGAATTTTGATGTGTCTGACGAAGATGCAGATACCACGGACTCTGAGCTGCCCCAACAAATGATAATTCCTGAAGACGAAGATGATTCCTTGATTTTTCCTCTCGGATTACAATTTGGACCAAGAGCCAGACTTTCGGGATGGAGACGAGGGAGAGAAAAAATACTCAAGGTTGTTTGATGATGTCTATTACCGGCCTTCGGAATTGGAGTCGACTTGCGCCTGGGACATGTTCAGAAATTATGTCAAGGAGAGAAAGCCGAAGTCAAAGACACAGCGAGTGACATATCTCAAGTTCAAACCCGGACATCCACAGCAGACCACTCATTGCTTGAAAAACTTGATGCACCTGTCATCCCCGTGTTAAAGGGATATCGTGTGCCTAGGAATGACTCAGAGGTGAGAAGTTGAAGTATGCCGTAGTTATTCTTACCTTGTTCAGACCGTGGTCAAACACCAAATCGTCACCGGTCAAATCCCCTGGTACGTCATGGGAAGATGCATTTCGCGAGTTCAAGTCAACCATGTCTCCCGAGCATGTTCGGATTACCCTCAACATGCAGCTGTTGTACCAAACGCGGGATGCAAAATTTGACTATGCTGCTAGACGCAAGAAACGACTTGGCGAGCTCATGAGGAAAGCACGAGACTCTGGAATGCGTTTGGAGGATGAAGAGGGCGATGATGATTACGATCCTGTTTGGGAAAATGCAATGCAGGCTGCTGTGGATATTGATGAAGATGATGTTGCCAGAGACACAAGAGCCTCACGAGAGGCGAACATTATAGTTTCAGAGCAGAAGTTGGAGGGTTTTACCTTGTCAACAATTCACCGAGCCCGGAGATATGTGCCCGTTTTAGACAGAGAGTTCGAATTGGCAATGAGGACGATATGATCAATGCGAGCATTGCAAGCAGAAATCTTCTCGAGGAAAAAAACTCGCTCATCAAGCGTCGTCTCAAGGCTGTCGAGGACAAGCGCGGGAATGCCCCCAATCTTCGTCAACCGTCTGACAGAATCGCCCATGCCATCTGTACAACGTTGAAAGAGGAAGCTGACAGAGCTCGAGAGTTATATGAACGACTTTCGCTCAGGTCAAGCACCGACAGGAGCTCACCATGGTCATCTTTACGCGCCTATCAGCGGTTATGTTTCTCTTTGATCGTTAAACACACCCTTAATGATGAACAAACTCGGGCATTCCTTCTGTTAGCAGACAAAATTGGTGTTGAATTGGAGCAAGGGAGAAAAGACCCACCGATGACACTCCTCTGCACCGGACCGGGTGGAACTGGGAAATCCGTCATTTTTCGAGCTTGGGAAGATTTCTATGAAGCGGTTGGACATCCAGAGCATTTAAGGCTCACAGCTCCCACTGGCGTAGTTGCTAGCGATATTGGAGGGTGCACTATTCATTCGGAAGCAAGCCTGCGACTTTCACCTGCCAAAATGAAGTCCATTCCGAAGCTTCGGACCAATCTTGAAGACCGGATTGCTCACCTCGAAACTCTCATTCTGGATGAAGTCTATTTTCTGAATGCGAACGACTTAGCGCGCCTCTCTGAATATCTGTGCATGGGAAAAGGAATCACCGATGAAATATGTGGCGGGTTGAATTGGGCGATATGTGGGGATCCCTGCCAACTTCCCCCGCCACAAGGGAGGTCTCTATTCTCCAACGAACTCGTGAAATGCCATTACAATGATGATTTGAATGACTTACATGAGAATATCCGCCAGGATGTGAAGGGAATTCAAGTCTGGCACCAAGTCAAGCATGTCGTTGTACTCGAGGAGATAATGCGGCAAAAAGACCCAGTATTAATTGGCATACTCAAACGATTGCGGAAGGGACTGTGTACTGCTGAGGATAAAGCGATTCTGGACAATTATGTGTTATCGAACGAGGGATGCAGTGCAGAAACAAAAACTCTCACCGATGTTCGAAGGTGGATCAACGAGCCGGAACAAGCATGTCCACTCATCGTGTATACCAATGTTGCGCGGGACTATCATAATAATCGAACTTCTGAGGCTTTTGCAATTGCGACAGGGCAAGAGTGCCAATTTTACCATGCCAAAGATACCAGGGGACGAGGGAGGAAGAAGCGGCAGCTCAGCGGCTTAGCTGCTGAAGTTGCTTGGTCAATACCCGTGAAGGAGGCCAATGATCTCGGCGGCAAAGTTCCTTTCGTGCCCGGCATGCCGGTATTCTGCACGGAGAACATTGCAACCGAGCTGGGGATCTCCAATGGGAGCCCCGGAACACTCATTTCCATCGTCTATGAGGAGATTGAAGGTCGCCGCTATGCGATCTCGGCGGAGGTCGACTTCAAGGCCTACAGAAACAGCAATGGGCATGCCCTGCATCCTCATCGGGTTACGCTGAAAACATGGACCAGTCAAATTCACTTCCGCCTCGAGGGTTCTGGGAAGATTTACCACGCCACTCGTTCCCAACTCCCTCTCATTCCGGCCTTCGCTTTTACATCCCACAATGCCCAAGGCCGTTCCCTGAATGTCTGCTGCATAGACCTGGCGAGTTGCCCGAGTATTCAGAGTGCATATGTAATGCTCTCTCGAGTGCGCACATTCGAAGGCCTCTGCATCCTCCGGCCCTTCCGACTCGACCGCATTCAAAACCACATCTCGCAGGAACTCCGAGAAGAGCTCAGACGCACCGAGCTTAGAGCCGCGGAAACAAAAGCTTATTCCCGTGAGCGGCTGTCGTGGTTTTATGATGCAATCCCGGAAGGCGAGGTGAAACTTCTCACCGCAAAAGATGGGTGAGTCGTCGTATTATTCTCAATGACTCGAGCGTTCAATCCTGGAAAGGACCCCAGGTGCAGCAGCAGAGGATTAGACGCCGGAGATGGCCCTGAATTATGAGTGCTTTATTGGCTCATTGGGAGTAAGTGCTCCATGCATAGTGAATTGATTTTAATACTCATCGTCTGAGAAAAACAGGTATTGGGACCTTGTGACCCGTTTTTGCGATGATTGGTCCATATTCAGTTCTGTAGTAGTAAAATCGTTGCCTCCCGGTTCAGCACCCGCCTCGAAGAGGCCCAATCCCAGTCATTCGTCTTTCTCCTATGACTTTCTGCCGATAGGAGGACCTCCCAAAAGGAAGGAGCACTGTTTTATGCTCATTGAATTTTGCAGTGGATGCAGCACACCAGAGGCGTAGAATGCTCCACAGAGTCTCCATGGAGTCAGTGGATTTCAGGTAGATTGTGGTGTCATCAGCGAAAAGTGATACCACTAAAGTCTTATTTGTTCCAGGAATGACTACTCCCTCAAGATCAGATTTCCGCAGTAGGCATGCAAGCGGTTCAATAGCCAGATTGAATAATAAGCAGGATAGGGGGTCCCCTTGCCTCACACCCCTGGTAACAACATATGGATCACTGAGTTCGCCATTGATCATCACTATAGTTTTGGCGTCAGTGTACAGACTTTGGATTATCTTTGAAAATTTGGGAGGGAATCGCATATGGTCTAGGACACGGAGAAGGTAATCATGATTAATTCGATCGTAAGCCTTCTCTTGGTCAAGGGCAATAAGTATACCGTCTTCTTCTGCAACTTCAGCATAGTTCAGCAGAAATTTCGCTAATTTGACCTGGTCTTCAATTTTCCGCCCTTTCATGAAGCCCGCTTGGTCCAGTTTTATCAAAGAAGGGGCAACATTCATTAGTCGAATAGAATAAGCCTTTGTCATAAGCTTGTAGTCTGTGTTCAACAGCGTAATTGGCCTGTAGTTTCTAATGAGACCTGTGTCTCCTTTTTTGAACACGGGGCATAACCATCCCATGTTGAAGTTGCATCCATCGGATAATCCAAACTGTCCAATGTCGCGGTATAAGTCTGCCAGGAATCCCAAAATGTTAAAAGCCCCGCCTGGCTTGTCTTTATATTTTTTGTATTCAATGTCCATGGCTTTGAAAAATTCGTATCGGATGCCATCTAGCCCCGGGGCTTTGCCATTGTTGGACAGTTTCAATGCATTTCGTATATCCTCTTCTGTAAGATTCTTGTTCATTTCATTGTATTCATTTTGAGATAACCGTGCATCACACTTTTCAAGCACTTCCTCAGTGCACATCATTCGACCATAGTCGTCGTTGGGAACATCAACATATTGTGTTGCCTCATGGTAATCCTGGGCCATCTTAGCCATTCGCTTTGGGCGAGTTTCGAAGCAGGGCACAGTTGAATCATTATCTGTTGTCTTAAATTCATTTATAGTGTTCCTCAGGTGATACTCCTTGGTGGAACGAGTCCAATAGTCAGTCTTCAGGCTTTCACCTTCAATGTCGTACCGAGCCTCTGACTGGGCCTTCTGACAGTCGGCTTGTTCCCTAAGATAGGTTTCAATCTTTCCCTCTAGGTGGCCCCAAGAACACCGTTGGCCTGAATACACCGACGATAAGTGTCCTTGTGCCCAAACGTCACTTTGCTGAGAGCGGGACAGGGGTGATTATGGCCGAGATCATTATGAATGATGAGGACTTGGCGGATGGACGAGTCCTTGGGGACATAAATCCATCGCAATGCAGTACAGGGATAATTCTTGATTTCCCCCTGCACTTGCAGTCCATTCACGATATGAGCGTGAGCTGAGAAGTAATCAGTGTGTTGAGGCGTGGAATTTAAACAGTTGACAATACATACGACACAGTTTCTTTTTGAGTCCAATGTGCGGGTGAATGATCCCGCTGCATGGTGAAGTATCCTTGCTGACATCGTCGGCGAGGGGCAACCCCGCCAAGCCCCTGGCGAGAAGGTTTTCATTGACATTATCGGAGATGGTGTGCGTTCGGTGGTCCTGTTGGAATTTTGGAGTCCAGCCACTGCATCCGACGAAGAGCTCATGACCACGCGAAGGTCCCTGTAGTTAAGATGTCAGTACACAAACGTTTCCGAGATCGAATCAGAGAAATACCTGAGGCTTCGGTTTTAATATCGGCCCACCGCGGCATGGTTTGCCCATTGAATCGATGGCATTGCACTTGGTTTTGCGTATCATGTTGATGAACCTGACAGACGGTGAGAGATTTGGGTTGGGGACTCAGGATAGAAAACTCACAGTACCACCCGTTCTTCGGGCGTGTTCCCTTCCGTGCGACAGGTCTCCTGCTGTGCGAGAACAATCGCTTGGCGCGGTGCGAGATCATCCAACTCGAACCGAACTGCGGTTCGTAGCGCGGCGTCAAGCTGATCGCACGCATGAGCACCCTTGCATTCATACCGAATGCTTCGGCAGCTGATAGCCTTCTCGCTAGGGGAGAAAGTGACGTTTGCGCTGGCACTACCACCAAGCCATTTCCAGGAGATAACGCTATTGACCCAACGCTGTAGCGCAACCACGTGACCGGCTGATCCCGGTCCGAAGCCGTGCCCTCGCGTTTCACCACGTCCAGAGCCCGTTCGCACCATGGCTCTCTGTCATGGGGCTTGAGTGACCTAAGGCAGTTAAATAGGTATTGAGCTCGGATAAATACTATTTAGACTCCAAAACAAACACAAAATCAGTAACAGTGTAGCCAACTTGTAATGATTCGGTGTAGAAAGTACACTTGAATAATGACCTTTGCGAAGTTTGTCATTTCCTAGGATCTACAGGTAGTCTGACATGATGAGATCCTCCATTAATATCCTCAGAATTGTAAACGGGAGCCCCCATGTTTAAAGTGAGTCACGATCCAGGCATGTTTCTGACTTGAACCCAAAAAGAAAATTGCAAAAGTAAAGTGTCGACAAGCTACAGAACAACCGGTCTATATGTCCATATCCTCGCCATCGTTAAAAGTGTATCCCAAAGCCGCCACGACGAGGGAAGTCGCTTTAAATGATCAAATACGTTCAGAAAAAAAAGGAGACCCGGTGCGAGAATCGAACCTCCCATATGCAGCATACGAGCGAGGTACGCAGAAGCAACTAGGCCATAGTTGCAACTACTATGTAGACCCCACGGTTCATTAGGTACTAGGGCCCACGGGGCTAAATGAAGCCAACTACCTGTAATTTTGTACATTTCGCGCCATTGCCACCTTGTAAGGCCCCTTTGGGGCATATTCTCGTACTCCTACGGCCAATCGATGCGGTATTGACACGACCACACCCACCATCGCACTGCACGGGCTGGTGAAACACGAGGGGCACGGCTTCGGACCGGGATCAGCCGGTCACGTGGTTGCGCTACAGCGTTGGGTCAATAGCGTTATCTATTTCCAGGAGTCGTTATCCTATCCAAAAAATCAGTATTGGAGCTTGAAAATAAAATAAAAACCAACTGCGTCCATAATGACTGTAGTGAGTGGAACCAAGGGTTTGGAAGCGTCCCGAAAATGATATTTCGGATCGCTAAGGTCCACAACAAGCCCCGTTCGAACGCGATGGATTGGATAGACGGCGGCGGCACCATTCCGGTACTCCATTCGCTCAACGGTTACTTTCTGGCTGGGACGAAATCTCCCACTGATCATCTGTGATGTACCATCATCAAGCCAGACGGTGTCGGACAGCATCAGGTCGTCGGAGTTCTCATCTGGCCAGCGGGAATGAATATTGGACAGGCTAAATCATAAACTGGGCGCACCGTCTGATCCTCCATCAAGCTCCTCGAAATCGCTATCATGTTTGGACGAATGGTCGGCATCTACAAAAATTAAAGATGGGGAGGGGAATTTGAAGAAGCTACTCACCAGACAATGGGGGGATGCTAGATGACCGAGAAGGCTGGAGCGCCTCTATCACCTCCAGATCTGAGTCCAGGTCTTCGGTCTGGGGTTCTGAATCCGAAAGGAGTTCGATAACTTCACGCTCACCCACGTGCAGCGTGCGCGTTTTTACAGAAGCTACATGTTGGACGTCGGGCTCCGCTTTGACGGAAACAGTCGACACAGAAGGGGGTACAGCTTCTATTTTAACATGAACCTGATCAAGGATTGGGAGTGAACGCGTCGTTGACGCGCCGAGCACCGAGACATACTCCCGAAGCAGAGTGATGTCTATCCATTCATAATCAAGGAACTTTGCGGCGTTGATGGTGATATAAGTGGGATTAAAAAGCTAGTTCTCGTCGCATTAGGTGAGCAATGGAAGCCACTGATTTGCCACGGAGACCGCGTACATAGTCCCGAAATTCCATCAAGATGTGCGGTGACAAGCTGCCAATGTACTCGCGGTCGGCGGGTGTGTGCTTTGACGCTGCATTGGCCATTTCGACGCGTGCTCGCCGCAAGACGGGTCGGGGGCGTAAGGTGGAAGGTGGGGGAGGAATGAAAAAATCGGTATGGACGCGTGGACCGTTACGGAATGGGTCCGTAAGGTGATTTGCCAAGCCTTACCGACGCACTGCACATTCCAAAATGGTAAGTGCCGCCTTTGTAATAAAAGGCGGCACATTAGACGGAATGTGCAGTGTTTGCACTGAATGTGCAGTGTTTGAAAATAGATGTGCCGTGCGAGCTTGGTATATCCTCCAAACGCAATGAAGCACCTGTCGTCCCTCGCCTGCCTGTAGATCCGTCACTGACGGTGGACCCCACATTTGTGGATTCTGATCCTGAGTCGGAAGCCGGACAGCCAGAAATCTCGGCGCCAGTGGAAGTAGATATTTTTACCAATGCTCGATCTTAAAATGGGGTAACTGACCTCTGATTAAAGCAGATTCCGACGGCATCCACCTCCCTCAAGCGCAAAAATCCGGATGACGACGATCTCGGGCGTGCAACTGATTGTTGCATGCAGCGTGTCCTTTCACTCCAACAGGACTTCCGCGAGGAAAAACCCCTGCTTCAGCTGATCATTGAGAAGGCCGGCCACAAGTGCCTATTTCTGCCGAAGTTCCATTGCGAACTGAACCCTATCGAAATGGTTTGGAGCCAATTGAAGCGCCGTGAGTCTCTCAGTTTTATTTGGTTCATCCGTCTGATTATTGCCAGGTTTCCGTGAATTGACCGACGGAACATTCCCCTGTGCCAAAACCCTTGTCCCGGAATCACTCGACCTCATCTCAAATGATAACATCCGTCGCTACTTCGGTCATTGCTATCGATACATGGATGCCTACAGGTGTGCTTGCAGTGAAATTCTTCGGTATCTCGTCGACTTTCTTGCAGAGTGGGTTTAAACTTGCGCCAAGCTGCATATGCAGTAAAGGAGTTCAAGTCTCATCGCCGGATCCCGGCGAACGTACACGAGCACGTCGGCATCGTCGAGCGCGCGACCAGGCCCTAAAAATCCTAACCCTAATCCGTCCCAAAAAGGAAATTACCTTACGTAATAGGGTTACGTTTCATTTTTGTCGGGGTCGAAAAACAAAATTTTGTTCAATCGTTCTGGGAAGCACACCATAGCTTCTTTAGCATCTCTTATGGTGTTCTGAGGTGTTTTTAATGTGACTCTTCCTTCGGGCAAAATGTAGTTACAACTTCTATATTTGGGATCGATCACTGCCAAATCCGGAACCGTGATGTGGTGACGGGCACTGTATTGGGAATGAACATTCAAGTGAGCTTCCTGCACCAAATTTCGAATATCACAGAGCTCTTTAACATGGCAGTTCTCGCTGTCTGGAGATACCTCGCATCCATGAATAAGATGACAATCCACTCGAGCCATTTAGAGTTGTTTATATTAGGGGCAGTCAGAGTAGAGGATTCTGGAGGGATTAAGGCAAGGATTAAGGATGGATTATGGAATTTTGGAATGCCCATAATCCTCCATAATCCAAGCATAATCACGGTATAATCCAAATCTACTCTGACCGACCCAGAACTGCAATGAAGGATTATGATCAGAGGTTTAATCCGTGATTATGTTTAAAGCCATAATCCACCCATAATCCTTGCCATAATCACAATCCCTTCCGAATCTCCTCCAGAGGAGCTTCGAGGATTCTGAGGGATTAAGAATTCGAGGGATTCTCCCACGCTAAATAAATTCAGAAACCTTCCATAATCTCGACCCATAATCCTACCAGAATCCTCTACTCTGACTGCCCCTATTCTTTGGGAGTCAGGCAGCCAGTTGAATCATCGAGCCCCATTATTCGGTGCACGCAGTACCGAGCTGTGCTTGCTTTCTCCTTGTAATGTTGTTGAAACATATTTTGCGTGTCTGTTCGGATATGAACTCCAATGTACTTCTCGTGTTGCACTATAGACAGAGCTTGAGTGCCCAATCGGAATTCTGGGAGCGGTCTGGGGACAGGACCAAAAATCATAATCACTGTTTTAATCATGTTGATGATAATGAAGTTCTTGGAGCACCAGACAGCGAGGGTATTCAACTTGCGCTGCAAGCCAGAGGCCGATAGCGAGATGAGAAGAATATCATCTGCTTGGGCCATGATGGCAATTCTAACTTCCGAGAGAATGGCATCGTCTGGGTCGGGAAGCAAGATCAAGTCCGCCATGAATAAGTTCCAAAGGACGGGGGACGCTGGATCTCCAGTCAGTAGTCCAATGAACGCTTTGAATTCCGCAGATTGAGTGTCTCCGTGTCGGACGTAGTACTCCATTCGCCGGTATAGCATGCGCAGCCAGTGGAAAATTGCACCGCCCATACACATTTTGAGCAGCTTCAGCCATAGTGTTGGATGGTCCGTAGATGGGAAAACATTAGTCGCGTCCACCGCTGCAACATAAACCGTGTGACCGTGTGCACGTGCCCATTCCTTGAGACGGGGCAGAATGAAGGGGTTATTGTTCGTTCTATACCCCGCTCTGAAGCCGTTCTGATAGTCCGGAATGTGTCCTCGTAAGTTAGCCCACTTCGTTATCCACATGTGGATCAGGAGCGTCACGACTTTGAGGACACAGCTTTCAAGCGCTATAATCCTGTAGCTGTCGGGTATGGATGCGAGCTTTCCTCTCTTAAGGAGCCCAATGGTGGCGGTTCTGAACCATACCATGGGCCCCTCCTGTGTACGGACGCATTCGTTACACAAGAAGACAAGATCTTCGTTTGGTATTTCGAGTATCTTGCCATATAGGATGGCATCTTCACCCGACGCGCTCGCCAGAGAGTGCTTGCGAATATGATCCTTGAGCTCGGATAGGTCGTCTTCGGTCTATTTTTCCGAGAAGAAACGTTCGGGAGTCTGATCTTCTGTTGTGTCGGGGAGCAAACCAGCCAGTAAATTGTTCATCTCGTGTTGCGCGCTGTCGAACGACGGAGGTAAGGTTGCCGGCGGGTTAAGCCGTCCTTCAAACACTTCCTTAAGATCATGCACGGATACCGAAATTGGAATCGGTGCGGGGTCCGAGAGGCTCTTGACTTCCTTCCAGAAAGCTCCTGCTGATGGTGCCTCCATTATATTTTTGCGATTGCGATCTTTGATATCGTGGAGGCGCTCCCTTCCTCGATGTGCCGCGGGGTCCCCCTTGTACCAGCGAAGGCATATCTGGAAGATTAAGCCTGTGTTTGGGAATGCCCATCATGATCAAGAATAATGATGCTACTGAGTTGTGTATTACCAAAGGGCAGGAAGGTGTGGTCGTTGGATGGCAAGCTGCCGTTGGGAATGAAGGGCAGTGTATACTGGACACGCTATTCGTTAAGCTTATAGACCCTCCCGAGCCGATCAACATACCCGGCCTTGCCGAAAATGTGGTTGCGTTGCCCAAGGCATCCAAGAAAATATGGTGTACATTCCCTAATGATATGATAGTATCGGTTATGAGGGGAAAAGTCCTGATCTTACCCAATTTTTTCATGACCGACTACTCTTCCCAAGGCAAGACACGAAAATATAACGTACTTGATCTTCATAACTGTAAGACCCACTTTTCTTATTATACATGCTTGTCGAGGAGCTCTACCGCAGACGGTACCCTTATCGTTCAAGGGTTTGACCCTTCAATGATCACGAGGGGGATATCGGGTTACTTGCGACAAGAATTTAGAGAGTTGGAGCTGTTGAATGAAATCACCAACTTAAAATATGAGTGCATGCTATCGGCCAACATTAAAGGTGGAATCAGGAGTGAACTTCTGCGAATGTACCAACTCTTTAGAGGGAAGGCTTATGACCCATTGGATCTGCATCCGGCTCTTGTGTGGCAGGCAGGTGATTCAGCCAGGTTGCAGGAACCACAAATCCATGCCAGTTGGGCTCTCGTTGGTAAGGATAAAATCACTAAGAAAGACACTGAACCGAAAGCTGCTCCTAAACGGAAAGCAAAAGACGATGTCACTGATTTGCCGCCAAAAAAACGCACTCCTGCGGCCCCTGTGATCGTTAGGCCACCAGGGATGTTGTGGAACAGAATTAACTACAGCTGTGCATATGATGCCTTATTCACGCCTCTGTACGACATCTGGCAAGAGAATGCTCCGTGATGGGCGGAATTATTTGTGAATCAAACAGGATACCTTCGGGCACTTTACGATGGCTTCGTCAATTTCAAGACAAAATCCGGGACCTTGGAAACGGCAAGGGACTCTGCTCGCTTGAAATTAAGAACAGACCATCCGCTGTTGTTCCCCGATGGCATGGCATCCACATATATCGACGAATTGGCATTCCACTTATTCGGACCGAAGACTTGGGGAAAAATTTCATACAAGTGTGGCAGATGCGGTCGAGTAGACAGGCCACCTGTGCCTTCGTTCGAAAATTTCCAACCCGTACTTAGCAAACTGGAACTAAGGGCACAGCATAGGCAAGGCTATTTTTTATCCCATTGGCTGCCGAGTACGATGTTGCAGTGTGACAAGAAATCTTGTCCCGCATGTAACGTTAAAATAATGAGCATAACCAAGATAATTGACATGCCTCCTTTAATTTATCTGTCTATTTCAGATGAACATGTTAGGTTTGATGCTGCACTAAATCTTACTATGGGTGATTGCAGACAGAGGTTCGCGCTTCGAGGTGTGGTATACGCGGGCGAAAATCACTTCACTTGCAGGCTCCTTAAACCTAATGGGACTATTTGGTACCATGACGGCATCAATACTGGATCTAGCTGTGTACCTGACGGTATGCTGCACTCCCTTCCATTGATGTTCTTGAATACTTGCAACGTCAAAGACATCACCCGACGTGCTGTAGGTGTGCTTTACGCTCGGATAGATTTAAGTGTGTAGTAGGGCTTCGACCCGTCCGTTTTACGGGACGGCCCTCGTCAACATTCCATTCTCTGCTTTCGGTGCGGACGAATCGGCCACAGCGCGACGACTTGCAAACAGGTGAATCCGAGCAGGCACGGTCGCGAGTTCCTCATCTACGCAAACCGGGATGGGCTTTTTCGGATCCTCGACAACCGACCAGCCTGCATGGGGTTCGACTGCGGGAGATGTCCTGCCTCGACCAATGACCATGCCATCCACATCTGCTCTCTCTGCAGCGACTCTCACCACGGAGCGGTTAACTGCACTCGGAACTGATTTCCGAAGGGTGGTCACGCCTTACCGTGTGGAGGCATGGGCAAAGGCTCTACATGACTTTAACCTCATACCTTCGCTGAGGCGCATGCCTTTTTCGGCGGGCATTTTCGCACATCTCCCTTGGGTCTCGTCGAGAAAGAGCCCGGTGGGGGTAAATGGCGCATGATCCAGATCAATTCCGCTGTTGACAGTGCTGGTGATTCTACCATTTGCTGGCACACTTGCGCCGCGATGGCTGATATTCTGAGTTGTTCATTGTCATTCATTTGGGCGTGTTGTCCCTCCTTTTTACGCGTCGATTTGCGTTTATTACGCGCCCATTTGGCGTTTTATTCCCCGTCCATTTGGCGTTCTAACTGGCTTGCTTTGGAGAGCGCGTGTTGAGTAGCGAGAACGCAGCCGCGTCGCTGGCGCGGCCAGCGACGGGCTCTGGATGGTATTCGACTGCGGACCGCTAAATAATACATCCAAGTATGTACCTAAGGATTAAATGCACTAGGGAGAGGATCATTCAGTATAATGAAGAACGCGTCGTTACTGCCGGGCCTCAACTCAATGGACCATATGATGCCCGGAGAGGATGCATATGCCCAAATTACGCGCCGGGTTGTAGTGTCAAGTAATTTGAGAGCAGAAGTCTGCTGTAGCGCAATGTATCGTCCGCCCGGCAAGATTCGCACTGAGACATGGTCATTCGGCTCAATCTCGGTAGTGGTATGATTAGCTTTCGCCGCAGCGTCGGAAGGGCGGGCGACCACGTTCCCGGGCCACATACGAGACGCTTGACCTCTTCGATGAGATCCAGTGTGCTGAAAGTCTCGAAGTCCTCGTCCATGGATAAATCAAGCAATCCGCGTAAATTCAGATCACGAACGATCCACAGCTGTTTCCCCAGCGCGATACCCCGGAAAAATTTGTTCACCTGCAAGATTTATCCGACCGTCAGCGGCCGATATGAGGAGTAGTAGTAGACGTACCCGCGTAAAGCAAGTATAGTGTAGACATCAGCAAAGGACCAGAGTATCTCGGTGAGAATGTCTTCGTCAAGGTCGTGGAGCATGTCAGAGAAGCACCTGCACTGCCCCCGGCAACACCAAATTTCCCATGTCCTTGATTTTAGACAAAATGCCGTTCAATTCAAAGAGTGTCAATTGGCCCACCTCAAATCTCAACTCCATGAATGCCAGTCTCAGCTGCATCAGGCGCAGCTTCAGATACAGTCTCAAAACGAGAGAGAATCCATCCTCCAATCACAACTCCATCAATGCCAGTCTGAGCTGCAGCTTCAGATACAGGCTCGATGGGCGGCTATCCAAACAGCGGTGAAGGATCGCGAGGAAGAACTGAGCGTTCTTGTTCAGAAGCACAAAGGAAAAACGCAGGAGGAGTTCAGGGACGCTCTACGGTTGCGCGAAGCGGAACTTCTGGAACAATGGCATAAGCGGGAAGAACAAATGCGCACCATGCTACTTACAGAACTCGAGAAGCAAAAACAGACTTTTGAAGCCAGAGAGGGTGATCTAAAACGGCGGGAGATCGCTGTCACACACGTCGAGGAATTATTGAAAGAGACGGCCAGGAGTATGGACAGGAAGGTTTCAGATATCGCTCTGAGGCTCTTTCGTGAGGAATGAGACCATTCTCACGCGTCTGTTTCATCAAGATATGCCGAAAGTTACATTAGGGCCCACTGAAATGCAAGGCGTTGTGTTGACCGCCACAGGGGAAGAACTTGCCACGCCGTCCCCGGCGGACCTGGCACGGAGGTTTGATTTAAAGGGCCCCGTGCCACTAAGACAGTACGTTAGTCAGGATGGCGGCGAGGAGAACCAAATGGTCGAAGGGATCAGACGGAAGCAGAAGGGGACACAATTTCGAGCAAAGAGACCCGGGCCAGCTGAATTGAGCCGGCTCAAGAAGATCACCCCGATAACCGAAACGAGCAAACTTCAGGCGCTTCCTCTAAAGAAAACCAAAAACAAAACAGCTTCGATCCGGGATCAACTGGACACATCAGCAACTTGACAAGTTCTTTTCCCCCGAATTTTGAGACCTTTTTCTTCTTTTCTCTTTTTCCATGTCTTTTTCTAAGTCTTTTTGAGTTACACAAATCCTTTTTCACCTTTTTGCACTTTTCGACTTTTCCACTGTCCGACTGCACAAGGTATAAAATTGTCGCGGATTCTAATATCCATTGCCCCGCAACTCCACCTGCAGGAAGAAATAGAACAGCAAAGCGGCTGGCAAGCAATGGTCAAGTAGTACGGAGGCTCTTTGAAGAGGCTCCTCCACCGCTTACGCCAGAGCTGAGGGATTCCCGAGGCATATGAGTTCAGAATTGAAAAAATTGAGCTTGGGCTAGGGCCGCAAATCGACGCGTTCCAGAGTCGCGACTTGGTCTCGAGTCGCGAAAAAAGTCAAGTCCAGCCATCAGCACGTGCATGGTCCGTGCATGCACCGCCATCCTGTTGATCAGTTGATGGAAGTCAACCATCTCTTGCTCTTGACCACGCCGCTCCCCGAGTTCCCGCCTCCCCCGTTCGACTCTCTCCCGGTCCCAGACTACCTCAAGCCCTCAAATCCGAGGCTCCACATCTTTGTCCCTCAAGCTGGCTGCAAACCACAGGACACCTCAAGGTCCTACGCACTCCGCCGCCTTGTGTCAAGCCCTTTCCAATCCCTACTATCAAGACACGTCTCTTACTCCCTGAAGCTCCTCAAGTGAATAAATCTCTTGCTTCTCTTCAAGCTCCCTCGATTGTATTCAAAACCTGGCTGTACCTTCGTTGGCGCGATGCGAGATCTTCTATCAATGGCGTGGAGGGCCATGTCCGTCGTGTTCGTCTCCCTTTGCTCTGGCTCCGCAACCGCGCCTCGTTGTGCGCGCCCCAACCCTGGCTTTTCATGCTGTACTATGTGTACTAACGGAAGTTTGGTGTGTCCATTGTAACGTCCATTTTGCTTCGCTGCTGATCATTAGATATCATTCCTTTTGATGAGGCTGGTCGCCCCACCTATCAACGTGTCGCCTAACACCCGCCCCGTCGATGCTTCCACAATAGTGGAGGCGAAACATCTCCCGATTCCTGCCTCCTCTCGGGTTCGCCTCCCTTGCGCTCCCTCTCGACCAACCGCGCCCGTTTGCACGCGCGCTGGGTCCAAATCCCATCTTCACGTTGTGGAGGATTGCCTACAGAGTAGCTCGATGGTTCGCAACCAAGGTGTGTTCCTCGAGCTCGCGCCTTGCCCCGACTGACCCGCCCACAACAGGTAATACGCATGAGCCGCAACCAACGCAGCCGAAGTTGTGCGCGACCGCACGCTGCTGATATACTTGTGCCTCCCTACCATGCTGGGCATACGGGTTGCGGATGGTCAGCGTATGGTCAGCGTATTCTCCTTTGTTCTCTTCGCTTTTTTGCGCTTATTTATGTTCATCCTATGTATATTGTATGTTTGATGTATGCTGTATGTTGTATGCCGTGAATATATGCTTTTTTGGCCCGAGATTTATGCCTGCAGTGTTCTTTTATCTGAGCTTATGTGCGTTCTTTTCATGTCCTTTTTTGTCTCTTTAGCCCTTTTTCAAGAAAGTGGACATAGCGTAGAAAAGAAGAAAGTTCTTTTTGGTCTTTTGGCGCTTTTTTCACTTTTCGTTCTTTAAAAAGACGAAAAAGACACGAAAAGGAAACTTGTCAAGTTGCTGATGCATTCACCGAGCCCTGTGGGAGGATGAAGTTCTCGTGAGTACAAAGCTCGACGACATCTCTAACCGAGAGGACATGATAGCCGCAATTGTGGAGGATATACAAGATGGAGTGCGCACATGGATTTGATGTGCGGCACATAGAGATGATTTGCGGCACATTGCGCAAACGCGACACATTCCCATTTTGGCTATGTGCCGCACTTGACGTAAGCTCGGATCACCGTAGCACGTGCCAACGGGTGCAACAAACGTCCCTCTTCCTCTTACCACCACCACCCCGGACCAGCCCCCTCGCAGCTACCGACCTCACAGGTGATCCCCATGCGCGCGCCGCGCCATGAGGATGCTCCCCCTCGAATGCCCCACGGGTTTGCTGCTAGCGTGCGGAGAAGGTGTGTCGGCTGCGCGGCTGACGGGCGCCTTCATAGCAATGCGGCAGCGTGAGGGGAAGACACAGCGGCAGGTACCCACCAACCCCCCCGCTTTGCCTGCTAGCTCCGTTTTTTCAGCTTCCTCCAACCACGCACGTGCTGCGCGAACGAGGAGCTGCCTGCGTATCGGGACGGGTGGATGCGGTGTGCTCAGGCGCATCCCAAGTCCCCGACGTACGCGCAGAGGCGCACCAGTATGTGCCTGCTCTTCTGTCCCCCCTTCCCTCACTTCCGCCCGCACCACTTTGTCCTTGAACAAGTGTTCGCGCTAGTGAGGAACGGCGGGAGTTGTGTGTGTCTGTGCTGCACCACGTTGTGTGGTGCGTGCACGCGGCTTGCTACCTTGCTGTGAGGCGCGAGGGGGCTGCCAGCGCCGCGTGGTGCGTCATGGTGTGCTGCGTTCCCCGTACTCGCACGCCGCGGAACAGGGCGGGCACTGAGTTGTCGCATCGGAGGGCAGCGCGAGCGGGTAGCGGCCCGCAGAGAGCTCTCATGACCGACCACGCCTTACTCGCTCAGTGTGGTCAGGTGCTGCCGCCACAGCGGAAGCCGCCCCGAGGACATGAGGGCCATATAGCTACTAGCCTGGTGCTTATAATGTATCATTCACTGAAATTATATTGAAATTATATTGCTACTTGAATGATTACTCCCTGTATCTTACACTTATCAAAAATTGTGACTCCAGTGTGGGCTAAGGTGCGTATGACTTGAGCGAGATGCTTAATTATAATTAGATCGATATGTCGCACTCCAGTCGAAGTGCGGCACATAGCTACAACCGGAATGTGTCGCGTTTGCGCGATGTGTCGCAAATGATCTCTATGTGTCGCACATCAAATCTATGTGCGCACTCCATCTCGTCCATCCCGGCAATTGTGGCCGCAGACAAACGGCGAGGAAGATCTGCAACTTTCAATCTGTCCTGGAGCTCAAGTTTGACTTTGACGCAGCCGACTCCGTCAGTAAGGGACATTGCGTAGCTAGCATCGGGAGGAGGGATAGATGGGCAGCCGATGCAAAGAGCCCTAAGGACAAGGAATTGAGTCGGGGCCCAAGGAAAAGCCGGGCGTGGGGAAATGAACGGGGTGATGCCGACATTGTGGGAGAAGAAGTTGCGGGGGGCTGGAGCGTGGAGGATCTCATGAGTAGATAATTCTTTTAGCACCAGAATCTCAATTTATGCAGTGAATCGTCGAAAAAATGCATTATCAATCTGCCAATTCTGCCGGATTCTGCCGCAATTCTGCCTGCCAATCTGCCAATCTGCCAATTCACCTTGCAAAGCAGAAAGACCTATCTGGTAGGCAGGCTCGCTGGATTGAGAAGATATCCAGCTTCGACTTTGAGATAGAATACATACCAGGGACTGAGAATGTTCTAGCGGATGCTCTGTCTCGAATCTATTCGAACGAGGCGCCAGGAACCGTGCGCGCTCGATCGGAATATACCTACCATGACGTCGTCAGCAACAACGAGTTAGAACTCAACTCGATTTCCATGCCTGTATTTGCGGGCATGGAGGCAATGGCCCTGTCGAGTGACAGGGTTACGCGTTCGATGACCCGTGCCACGAATAAAGCCGGTTTGAAGTCTGACAGCAGCGCCGACGCGAAGTCAAGCAAGAGCGCCGACGCGGAGTCAAGCGCGGCTGACGCGAAGTCAAGCCAATTTGGAGCCAAATCCGGTTTGGCACCAAAGGAGGGCGGGGGTACAACCAAAAAACCCAACACAAGAGCCAGAAAGTCGAGGTCGAAGGCGAACGAAGCAGTTGTAGCAGAGAGCGTGTCCGCACATGGAGGCGGAAGCAAAGATAAAGACACCGCTGATCCGCTGATTGACACTGCGGAACCAAAGCCGGTGGCTGAGGATCGGCAATCAGGACCCACAACTCCTGACTCTGACCAAATCGATGACTCTTTGCTCAACGTAGTGAACTCTGGATGGCAGGGTCTCGATCTAGTTAAACTCCTTGCCAACAACTACAACGAAGACCCCTTCTTCAAGAACATTCTGGACTCCCCCTCGGCTTTCCGCAACTTCGAAGTCGACAACGGCCTGATCTATCTGCGGGACTCGGACCACCGCGTCCTCTGCGTACCTCGTATCACTTACCGTGGCCGAAACATCCGGGAGATTGTTATCTCCGAGGCACATTCAATCCTCGCCCATCTTGGGTTGAGGAAAACTCTGGATTACCTTCGCGACCATTTCTGGTGGAAGGATATTGTCGATGACACTCGCAGCTTTTGCGAGTCGTGTTCTACCTGCAAGCGCAGTAAACCAAGCAACCAGAAGCCTCGTGGGCTCCTGCATTCGCAGAACCCGCCCCTCGAGCCTTGGGACTCGATTGGGGTGGATTTCGTTGGTCCTCTGCCCGAGTCCAGAAATCGCGACGGTGTCTTTAATGCAAGTCGTGATCATTGATCTATTAACAGGAATGGTTCATATTGTACCTACCAGGATCAATTACACTGCGAGACAAATGGCCGAACTTATGTTTGAACACGTCTACAAATTGCATGGACTTCCAAAGTCCATTGTGAGTGATCGTGACTCCCTCTTCACCAGTGTGTTCTGGAAGCGCCTTCATGAACTCATTGGCGTTCGACTCCGCATGTCGAGCGCCTACCATCCTGAGACGGATGGGAGTACCGAGCGGGCGAATCGCACCGTAACGCAAATGCTGCGTCAGTGCATCGGACCGAAACAGAAGGACTGGGTCGCGAAAATCCCAGCCATAGAGTTCGCCATGAACTCAGCTCGTTCAGAAACAACGGGGTACTCCCCATTCTTCTTGAACACGGGGCGCATGCCCCGCCTTCTCCTGTGGAATTCTGACCGCGCTCGCGAATACCCAGGCGTCGCTAACTTCGCGTTGCAGCGCCGCTTGGCTATCATGTGTTGTAGGATAGGGGTCTAACTCCCGAGACTCGAACCGTGTGAGAGAGAGATAAAAAATAAGAGGATAATTATTACGGGCATGAGTGCCCAGTATTTATACTACACAACAATGTATCTAGAAAATTCTACTAACTACTTGTCCATGGCTTACTCAGTGGCTGACTGAGCAAGTCGTGCGCCGGTCAG
>JARGXW010000361.1:0-139974 GCA_029204085.1 Mycena sp. CBHHK59/15
TCGGAAGCTATGTCGCTCAAGTATACCTGCTGGGCCGTGTATCAACCGTGACCATGGCCGTGAAGCAGCTCGTCGCCTTTTCGAGAGTCTATCTCGCACCTCAGGAAAGCCAGGTTACAGTTATGACCCTCGAAGTCGATCGTTTTTTGCCTGTTTTGAACCGGGATTACGAGTGGGAGCTGCAGACTGGGAAATATACGTTCGCGCTGCTGGAGGAGTCCGGTTTCTCGGCCAGTACGGCAGTGAATGCGACATTGACCTGCGTTCAATGAGCCCAAGACTTTATTTCCCTCCCTTTCTGGGATATGTACATGTTGTTAGTCACCTTGATGCGAATAGTCGACGAATGGCCACGACTTTGATGTGTTTGCATTGAACTTCCCTTCGTTCCTCGGCTCAGAAACAACGTATAAACGCAGAAAACTAACACATGTACAATCTAGGTCAATAAATTTAACCTAACTATACATCAGAGGTTGAGGGTACGGTCTCGATAGCTCTGGTAGACGCGGACGGAGTATCAGGCATGGGAGGGACGTTGATAACATTATCGGTCCTGACAACGCTGACACTGAGGGGTATGTCATCTGGAAATTGGGAGGCATTTAGCTGGGTGAGTATGCCGACTCCAGCCTTTTCGTGGAGATTGAGCATGAGCCGAGACATCATGGAAACAGAGACGCTAAGCTTACATGTTAGGTAAGATTCGGTCAATTGCAATTTAACAACGCACCAGTTCGCAAAAGTCGACATCGATCCTCGGAGAAGCGGCTGCAGCTAGTCAGTAGGCATTCAGATGGGGACGGAGGGCCATACCCCGGTGACCTAAAGGGCAACATCAACATGATCAGTGTGAGTCGAAACTTAAAGGAGCGAGTATTCCCATACGTAGTACGTGATGATATTTGTCAGATTGGCTAACACCATCGCGCTAGGCGCACAGTGGGTCAATAGAAACACTTGCATACTAAATCGTACTCGCACTGACGCAAAATACATAGCACCTTGATCCAGTCAGATGTTTGCCCTGAAAATTAGGCAGAAGAACGTACCATCCCGCATAATTAATGTGTGAAGCGGCATTCTCGCCTGAACACCCACTCTTCGCCTTGCCGAATATGATTGATATATTGTTAATCCGAAGATGATCGAATCGAACAGAAGGAGGGCCTCCCATGAGGCGGCCAGATCTAAAAGACGGTTGGCACTACCTATCGGTCGGGCATTCAGTTACGCACGATAACCGCTGGAGTGAGAATGTCAACTCATGTAGCATCATCATTCAACTACAAGATACATACGTTGAGACCGATACTCCAAGATGGCAACCGGGTAAGACCTTGACTGCGGTAGCGCGTTGCCCGAGAACCGTCCACTGTGAATCGATCAGCGCAGGCAGCCCCAGCTATTCTGGGACGCACCACACAAACTGCAGTTAGACAGACACCAATGACAACGAGCATCCACAGCAATCGCCTATTCCGGCCATAGAATGCGTAGGTTCGGAGGATCATAACGACTGTCCATAGTATAGAAATGCCGAATTCGAAGTGAAATGCAGTACGTACTGCAGACCAGGATCTGAGTCGTCACTAAGATGAGCTGGTGTATGAAGCTATATTGCATGCATCTATGAATTGAGAGTCCACGTCAGAATCTCATAGGACAAGAGACATCTGCAAACCCCTAGGAAGCTTAGTTATATTATATGGTACTCGACATGAGGCTTACCTTGGGTGACAAGTTTATAAACCCGGAGAGCGCAACAGGAATGTTGCCGATGAATCCTAGGTATCGAATTGTAAAAAACCAGTAGGAGCTCACCTAAGGAGACGCCTATTTCATTACGTAAACCCCCTCTTAGGGGGTTCTTTTGTAGTACCGAAACCTACCTAAGAGGTCCCAGGCTCCGCGGTGCCTTGAGTAATATTACTAATATAGAAGCCTTCTGCTTTTGGCGGCAAATGTTCGTAGCCTCCTAGGGGGTCCATTCTGCCATATTCCAGCACTCCCAAACAAGCAAGTCTCAGATGCAATGACCATTATGTCTTTGGTAAATTTTGGTCCTCCTTGAACACCATTAGCTTCCAAATAGACCTGCATGGTGGCTTGCATGGTGGCCTCCGTTTTTTGCTTCATTTTGTATAAACCACCCATTTTGTGCATCACATGGGAGTAGAGTCTTATATACCCATGTCTACATGTTAAATTTTATGATTTGCCAGTGACTATGTGTGAAATGAGATTCAACAGCGCCTCTTTTGGTGCCCACCTTTGGCCAAGCTTGGCTTCCAGAAAGCTCCAAAACTCCATGATAAATATTCTCAAGTTGTGAGAACCCAAGTGTCGGCAATCCAGAATAGACCGGGAGGATGTATTCTGGCACCGAGCAAGCGGCGAGAAGGAGTTGAAGACAGGAGGATTCCGATAGAAAGTTATGGATTCTCAACTATTGACAGAGTTGATCTACGTGAGTCCAAGCAACTAAAACTAGTATTTATACATAACTATTCAGGAGCTTGTCTAAGTAGGATCCGAGATGAGACTTGAGAAGAATAATATAAAGTAAGACCAGTAATATGAAAAGCGGTGAGGTCGGGGCGGAATAATAAATAGTGCCGCGAAACCTATACTAGGATGATCGCGTAGATCCGTGTCGTGGGAGCGAGGGGTTTCTCACATGATCCCCTTCTTTAGGATGGAGCGTGCGTAATCCTTTGATGCTGGTGGTCGAGCAACACGTCCTGAACGCGTAGTAGTTTGAGACGGAGGCTCGTATTGAGCTGAACGAGGTTCCGGAGGTGGCGTAGTAGTGCGAACAGGTGGTATAGATTCCATGGGTGAGGGTTTGGAAATAGGAATAGAAATTGATTTAATGGGCGTGGTGACGCGTTCGAAGTTGAACCGTGGAGGGCGTGGAAGCCGTGGATTACGACGATGGAACTGTTCTAATTGTTCATTGAGAGACGTCGGAATGTCGGACAAAGGGATCCAACTGCGCTCGGAAATTGGCAGGTTACGCCAGTGAATAAAATAGTCAAAACGGCGGCCGACTTTTCGTGAATCCAAGACCGTTTCGATGTCCTTGGCATTGTCGAGCGGGTCGAGTTCCACGTGGGGAATAGAAGGTGTCTCGCGGTCAGGAATGTTGGAAGAAGGAATATATTTTTCTAGAAGCGAGGCGTGGAACACAGGGTGAAGACGAGACAATGAAGCAGGAAGTTGGAGCAGATAGGAAGAGAGGCCGCGGTGGTCCAGAACTTTGAAGGGACCGAGTCGGCGATAATCGAACTTTGCCGTAGGACGAGTCGTTTTGATATTACGGCGCATGAGCCAGACAAGTGAACCAACTTCGAAATTCGGAGCAACGAGGTGATTCTTGTCGTAATATTTAGCCATATATGTGTTAGCATGGGCAAGCTCAGCACGAAGTTCGGCGTGGATATTCTCGAGGCGGAGAGCGAATTCGGAAGCGGCGGGGTTGGTAGAGCGTTCGGAAATGACGGGTGAGAAAGTTGGATGATAACCGAAATTGGCAAAGAATGGAGTTTGCTGAGTGGAAGAGTTTTTCGCGTTGTTGAAAGAAAACTCCGCAAGGGCAAGGTAGTCGACCCAATCGTCCTGCTGGTACGAGCAGTACGTTCGGAGATACGCTTCGAGTGTTTGATTCGTGCGTTCCGTGAGACCGTCAGTCTGTGGATGATATGCAGTCGAAGGTTTCATTTTAGTGCCGCAGAGTTTCATGAGTTCCGTAAGGAAGCTGGAGACAAAGATAGAGCCGCGATCTGAGATAATGGACTCGGAGAAGCCATGGTGACGGAAAACGCGGTCAAGGTATAAGCGCGCGTGGTGCGTCCATAGATTCTCGGATAGGAATAAAATGTGCTGCACGGGTCATACGATCGCAAACGACCCAAATAGAGTCGTAGCCGTGAGATAGAGGTAGTTTGACAATAAAGTCCATAGAAATTGAACGCCATGGGCGATCCGGGATGTCGAGAGGTTGCAGAAGTCCGTATGGTTTGTGACGCGGCGCTTTGTTGCGTGCACAAAGGTCACACGAATCCACGTACGAACGAACATAACGGCGCATTCCGGGCCACGAGAAGTCGCGCTCTAGAAGGTCGTAAGTGCGGGCGCGGCCAGGATGTCCAGCAAGAACAGAATCATGACGTTGATGGAGAATTTTGGCGCGGAGAGGTTTGGGGACATAGATGCGATCTTTATGGAACACAAGATCGTTTTGGACAGAGAATTCCGTACTACCCAGGGCAAGGGCTTCACGCCACTCAGGGTCGAGGCGATAGGCCGATTTAAACTCGTCGAGGGTTTCTGAATTGTCAAGGGCAAAAGTTGCGAAAGCAGAAATGGATGCAGAGGGGGTTGAAGATGCAAGGGGCAGAGAACTTGATAGAAAAATGCGCTCGGTATGGGATTCGGTAAGCAGCGCTTTCTTCATCGTGAGAAGCACGTCATCCCCTTCTTTAGGTGCGAAGTCAGGGCGTCGTGACGGAGCATCAGCCGGGTTCTTCGCGCCGGGTGAATAGTCGAGTTTAAAATTGAATTCCGAGAGGAACATCGACCATCGGACTTGTCGGCGGTTTAAAACACGGGTGGTCATGAAATACTCAAGATTTTTATGGTCGGAAATGACGGATACAGGCGTTTCGGTGCCAATGAGCCAGGCACGCATGTCGCGAAAGGAGTCCACTATCGCGAGAAGTTCTTTGTCGTGGATCTCATAATTGATCTCTGCGGGCGCGAATTTGCGGGAATAGAAGGCTACAGGGTGGAGATCGCCGTTGGAATCAGGCTGTAGATGCACACCAGCCATCGCGAAGTCGGAAGCATCCGTATGCAGGGTTGATGGCAAGTTGGGGTTAAAGTGGCGAAGTACAGGAGCAGTGGTAAATGAAAGTTTGAGGTCCTCGAAAGCTTGTCGGGCAGCCTCGTTTAGACCAGGGAAATTTAACTTGGCTTCCTTGGTCGTAAGGGAGGTCAAAGGAAGGGTGATTTTAGCGTAATTATGAATGAATTTACGATAGAAATTGGTAAAGCCGAGGAAAGACTGAATTTCGCGAACGGAAGTGGGGAGTGGCCATTTAGAGATAGTGTCGAGTTTTTTCGGGTTCATTTGGACACCCTTGGATGAGATGATGTAGCCCAGATAGTCGACTTGCGACTTCGAAAATTCGCACTTCTTGGCGTTGGCGAAAGCGAAGCACTGCGGAGGCGATCTAGGACTTGACGTACACATTGCTCGTGATCTTGGCCGGGTTTAGAATATATGAGAATGTCGTCGAGGTAAACGACGCAGGAAATGTCGAGAAGGTCGCGCAGAGTGTCCTGAATGTAGGTTTGAAAAGTGGCGGGGGCGTTTGAAAGACCCATGGGCATGACGGTGTACTCGAACAGGCCCAAATGAGTCCGGAAAGCGGTTTTCCATTCATCCCCTTCTTTGATCCGAATAAGATTGAAAGCATCTTTGAGATCGATGACGGTGAATTTATCGCAGCCGTTAACGCGGTCGAGAAGATCAGCAGTTAATGGGAGAGGGTACCGATTTTTCTTGCTGATGGAATTGAGTCCGCGATAATCAACGCAAAGTCGAAGTCCGCCATCTTTCTTCTTGGCAAAAAGAATCGGAGCGCCGGCAGAGGAGCGAGAGCGACGAATAGCACCCTTCTTGAGGTTGCGTTCAATATAGGCAAAGGTTTCGGCGCGTTCGGCTTCAGATAAGGAGTAGAGGGGGCCGAATGGAGGTGATTTTTCGTCCTCAATCTCAATTTCTAGATCCACGCCAGGGCGGTGTGGAGGAAGTTTCGTAATTTCAATAGGTGAAAAGACATCGAGGTGAGGATGATAGCATTCAGGGACGAGATTTCGGACGACGTCTTCAGGGTCCGGCGGCTCGTCTTCAGGGGGTAGATCCGGGGGAGGGTCAGTTGCAGGTGGTGCAGAATCGGAAGGTGGAGGCTCGGGCGGCGGAGTGATAATATCGCCATAGCCAGGGGGAACGTCAGGAGCTGTAGTAGCATAGATGCGTGCCTTCAGTTCTTCGTTCGGAGTGTACCAGATTAAATTTGTTTCACGGTTTTTTGAGTATTTTCGGAAGCGCGCGGAATTGATAAAACAGATATCCAGAGGTTTGTCGGGAGGCGCGGGATCAGGGGATGCAGGGGCAGGAGACCATATGGCGAGTAACTCGGTCCGACTAAGGCCGGGGTGAGGCAAAACAGGTCGAAGAATTGAACGGATTGCGGATACGTTAGCTAGACGTCCGCGTGCAGGGGTGTGTACAGGTTCTGCACGATGAATGCAGTCAGGAACAGATGACGAAAGTGATTTGCCGTTTAGACGAAGGCCTAGTCCGACAGACGAGATCGCGGAAGCAACGGAAGCAGATGTTGATGAAGACGGAGGCAAATGCGCAAGACCATAGCCTTTTCCAAATGCGGATACCGGATAGTTGTGATTGGCGCCACAGCAGGAAAGCGAGAGCTGACCGCGGGCCCAATCGATGGATGGATTATGGCGTTTTAGCCAATCGAGACCTAGGAGGACAGGGTAGGGCATCTGTACGACGCCTAGAGAGATTTTTTCACTGTGATCGCGTACTTTCAAGTTGGCGATGACATCATGGGTTAGAAGGCCGGAATTGAGTGGACGGTCGTCGATGGCGTAAACGGGGACAGGAGTGGATTTTTGCGAACGAGGAAGAGAGTGTCGGATAGAGAAAGTGTCGGAAATGTGTGAATTTGTCGCGCCAGAATCAATAAATGCGTAGGTCTTGATGTGTTTGCGTCCGGGAAAGCTCAACTCAAGAGGAATAAAAAAGTGAGCTATATTCATAGGATCTGAACGGACATGGATAGGTAACTCAAAACGGGGAGCAGAAACTGAATGAGCCACCCAAGAACCATTGAGGGTTCGGAAGTGAGTGGGCTCAGAGGTGCGACGGGAAGAACTGGGAACTGTTCCTTCCGCCGCCGAAGATGTCGGAACTATTTCATCTTCGGCGTGGCTTTTCCCGACTTGTCGCCATGCTTGGCCTTGCGTTTGAAGCAATCGTTGACAACATGGCCGGGTTTGCCACAGTAGAGGCAGAGTTTGTTCTTGAAGCGCTCGGCGCGCTCTTCAGAGGTAAGTTTGCCCCGTGGAGTATCGGTGCGAACAGCGTCAATATCCATGGGAACCGGATCAGAAGAAGACGTGGAGGGTGCCGAGGTAGAGGGCGCAGGAGCGGGGGTCTGCGGATGGATGTACTTCCTGCCGTGCTTTCGCTCAAGGTCACGGTGATTGATGTTGTTATCGATAGCGAGGATAACGGGCTCCCAAGTGACCATAGTGGTGGGGCGTGGAAAAATATTGACAAGTGCGTCTTTGATGGCATCCTTGAGGCCGCGGATGAAGCGGTCACACTTCGTTTCCTCGGTCATGTCAAGGTATGCAGCGATTTCCTGGAACTTGGTGAGGTACTGGAATGCGGTGCCAGTCTGGATAAGACGATCCAGCTTCATCATCGCAGTGGATTGGATATGGGGGTCAGAGAACTTGGTACGGAAATCGACGACAAACTGCGTGAAATTCTGAAGGAGTTGGCGCTTAGTGCGCTTGATGTTCGTGAACCATTCCACGGGCGATCCATCAGTCATATAGAGACCCATGTAACGGCACTTGTCCTCGTCCGTGGAGAGAGAATTGCGCTGGATGAAGATACAGTCCTCGATTTCGTTGAGGAAGGGTTCCACCTCCTCGACCTTTCCGTTGAAACGGCGAGGGTTGCGAACATGGGCAGTACCGCGGGGAGGCGGAGCAGGCTCAGCCGGCGGCATGGAAGCAATTGGCGCGGAAGCAAAGTGATTGGCTTGGCTTTTGATGAAGTCTGCCATCGCATTCTGGAAGGTACCGATGTTGTCATTCATAAGGCTGAGCATGTGAGTGAGATCGGTAACGTATTGGGGCTGAGTGGGGGCATCCGTGGCCAGGGGTGCAGAAGCGTCAGCTGCCACATGGTTACCAATGGACATTCCAGATTCGAGGGCCTGAAGCTGATCGTCGTCAGAGCGACCAGGATTGTAGAACGACATGGAGAATGCTCGGTGTCGTCAGGGAGTTGGTGGTAGATCAAACTTGTGAGAACCCAAGTGTCGGCAATCCAGAATAGACCGGGAGGATGTATTCTGGCACCGAGCAAGCGGCGAGAAGGAGTTGAAGACAGGAGGATTCCGATAGAAAGTTATGGATTCTCAACTATTGACAGAGTTGATCTACGTGAGTCCAAGCAACTAAAACTAGTATTTATACATAACTATTCAGGAGCTTGTCTAAGTAGGATCCGAGATGAGACTTGAGAAGAATAATATAAAGTAAGACCAGTAATATGAAAAGCGGTGAGGTCGGGGCGGAATAATAAATAGTGCCGCGAAACCTATACTAGGATGATCGCGTAGATCCGTGTCGTGGGAGCGAGGGGTTTCTCACACAAGTGCTGATATGCTCTGAAAGGGACCCCAAGCAGTATTTTCTGGCTGCTGGATTCAAAAACAAAATAGTGATAGATCCCCCTCGGAGCCCTCTACAGACCAAATCTTCCACCCAAATGCTGACTGCATTGACTGCAACAACAACAGTGACGTAAATCTCAGTTGTCAGTAATGTTCATGACATCGTAGAGTGGATTGACACCAAAGTACAGTGTTGTAATATTTTCTCGGTGCCCTCTGCTGAACCAAATGTTCCAATCATATGTCTTTGAAACTCAACTGTAAAATATTGTGCTCCCCAATCCTCATTTAGACCCAACCCTCAGACCTGTCTGACAGCTGCTGCAGAACTTCTGCAAGACTTTGTTGCACACCAGGAGCCTTTCGGAGGGCTCCAAGGCCATGCACTTTACTGTCATCCACCTTGCCTCACCTTGTTGGGCACTAGAGATGTCAAATTATATGATGAGAGTGATTTCGATCTTTGTAGGACATCAAGGGATATAATTCCAAGTTATAGATAGGTTTTCTCATCAAAGTGTTCGCAATTTTGGTGGGCACCTGAAGTTGTGTAGGCCTCCTTTCAGGTCAGGATACTGTATTTGGAGACCCAGGAAACCACAATGTAGCCAGTAACAACTGTAGTAATTTGAAACAGACAGTTCCTCCTGTTAAATCCAGTACTCTAGTGGATCTCTTCGGTAGAGATGCCACCAAAAGAGACCGAGGGGGGGTTGACAAATGTTGATGACACATATTGATCAGCCAATCAGATCACGAATAAACATCGTCACAATGTAAAACATTTATTGTGAGCTTGATACTTCATATAATTTCGATATGAGGATATCAAACAGCAGCTGGAAGCAGCCCCCTCCTATATGAGTTGATAGAACTCTTGTATCTGCCCTCTGAAAAAAATATTCTCGGGTGCACAAAAGAGTGCCAAATTCAACCAAGTTCTAGTGTTGAATCCTATATACTTGACTTTAATATCTGCATCAACTTGCCTACAGAAATCCCAACTACTCTTGGTTATTCAATAAGGCTACAGGGCCCCTCTGAAATGTATTTCAATGGCAGTTCATGTTTATTGACTGTGCTACAAGGTCAATTAGAACCTAGAAAGATCGAAATTTGACATATGGTACTCATGAAGGTCTAATTATTCCTACCAATGCATGTAGACTGTGTGGGTATATTAATACAACTAGATTCCATGGTTTGATCCCCCCAAATCCAGTGAAAGAAGCTCACAACACTCAAATCCAGAAATAATGGAGCCCTCCTTCAGGCTCTCATACACACACAATTAAAAAATCAAACACAAACTGTACCATTAAATGTACAACCAATTAAAATATAGAGCTGAAAGGCAATTATGAGAACCTATAAATAGCAAAGTCCATCTCATAGAGTGCAATTATATCCCAGATACTTTCTGACAGAGTTTGAACCTCAAACTGGTGAGTGTATTAGAGTATGCAGGTGTCTCAATGCACCACTCTGATGTGGGAGAAGTTCCCATTTTTTTCTCTTGAACTTTTAAAAAAGCTTGTCAGCTCTGATGCTTGAACATCCTCAGAACTGGAGCCCTCCGAAAGGCTCCTGGTGTGCAACAAAGTCTTGCAGAAGTTCTGCAGCAGCTGTCAGACAGGTCTGAGGGTTGGGTCTAAATGAGGATTGGGGAGCACAATATTTTACAGTTGAGTTTCAAAGACATATGATTGGAACATTTGGTTCAGCAGAGGGCACCGAGAAAATATTACAACACTGTACTTTGGTGTCAATCCACTCTACGATGTCATGAACATTACTGACAACTGAGATTTACGTCACTGTTGTTGTTGCAGTCAATGCAGTCAGCATTTGGGTGGAAGATTTGGTCTGTAGAGGGCTCGAGGGGGATCTATCACTATTTTGTTTTTGAATCCAGCAGCCAGAAAATACTGCTTGGGGTCCCTTTCAGAGCATATCAGCACTTGAGAATATTTATCATGGAGTTTTGGAGCTTTCTGGAAGCCAAGCTTGGCCAAAGGTGGGCACCAAAAGAGGCGCTGTTGAATCTCATTTCACACATAGTCACTGGCAAATCATAAAATTTAACATGTAGACATGGGTATATAAGACTCTACTCCCATGTGATGCACAAAATGGGTGGTTTATACAAAATGAAGCAAAAAACGGAGGCCACCATGCAAGCCACCATGCAGGTCTATTTGGAAGCTAATGGTGTTCAAGGAGGACCAAAATTTACCAAAGACATAATGGTCATTGCATCTGAGACTTGCTTGTTTGGGAGTGCTGGAATATGGCAGAATGGACCCCCTAGGAGGCTACGAACATTTGCCGCCAAAAGCAGAAGGCTTCTATATTAGTAATATTACTCAAGGCACCGCGGAGCCTGGGACCTCTTAGGTAGGTTTCGGTACTACAAAAGAACCCCCCTAAGAGGGGGTTTACGTAATGAAATAGGCGTCTCCTTAGGTGTAGGAGCTCGCCGACTTCTTTCTTCTCCAGAGGAATCGAATTTCGCTATCTGCTCGACCGATCTCAGTATGCAGTGCGAGTCTAACTGATGGCAATAGACCTAGAGTGATGAGGTGATCCCAATACAGAAGGGCTAGCCAACGAGAGGTAAGTCGCCGAGAATGAAGCAATGAGGAAATCAACTGACAAACGCCAAGGATATGGCGGAAATTCAAGTCAACTCTATGAAGAAGTCAGCATCTGGGGCAAATAGGAGAGAAAATTGCGACGTTTCTTGAGCCAAAGCAATGGAGTCATCACCCATAAGACAAGTGACCTAAGCCTAGGGAGGAGGAGGAAAGGGCGAAAACGCCCAGGTTTGAGATAATGAAGTCCAGCTGCACCGTGTGTGAGTAGAAGTATACAAGTCCGAGATTTTATCTGAGTCTGGTCGCTAGGCTTCGCGTCCTTTCCTATGGGATCAGATAGCACGTTCGTGGCATGTGGGGGAACGCCAGAAGGACTTACTGCGTGGGTTCGGATGGAGAATCTCTCAGAGAAGCTGTGTGTGGCAAGAGAAGTTCTGTGCGAATCACCCACTGTTCGGATCGTAAAAGGGCATCTGCCGACAACGGAGCGACGCCAATCTTGACAAACGCGCCGACAATTGCATGTGCGCTAAGATCCGCGAAAACAAATACGTATATCTTTTCTCATTTTTCAGAAGCGAGCTCTGAGTTGGCCCACTTCGTTTTTGGTCAGTCTCCGATTCTCTCCGAATCGAGGTCAACAGAACACATGCCAACGTGGCACGAGAAGAGTCTGTCTTGTGCATATCAGTTCGCAAGATAAGTAAAGGAGATAGGCTCGGCCTTATGAATAACAGGTTGATCCCGATGCTAAAAGGTTGATCCCGATGCTCAATCACTAGCGGTTATGATGTACAAGTTCTTTGTTCAAAATCTTGTCCTGAATCTGTTTCTTTTGTCGAGAGCGAATTCATGTACTGTTACCGACTGGGTAGTTGACCACCTTAATGTTTTTTGCCTACGGCTAAAGGGCAGAGAGTCCCCACCTGCGGCATCTGGGGTTCAAAACAAATGCATACATCCTAAGAATCACTGTAACAGATTTGGGGAATTTACATGAGCTTTTGACGCATGTGTGATTTATTTTCGATGGGACGCCAAAAAAGGGAATATCCGGGGTAGTTGACCACGGGCCTAAATACAAGGTTCGGGGTGATTTTTGAGAGAGCGGTGCATCTATAGGCATACATAGGGCCCCAAAGAACTATTATATACGCTCAGACCATACATCGGACCTATATAAGGAGTATAGAAATTGGGCTCTGGAGCGGAGCAACACAGGCAAGATTGACCTCTGGCCTTTCATAACTGTTGCGCAATGAATGGAGGCAACAGTGATCCAAAATCAGCTCCAAGGTGCTTCATAAAAGGCATATGGACATACCTGAGTACTCATCTCCTCCTCGTCATGTCAGCAACTCCTGCAAAAAATCCTGTTGTCCGTACCATCGAAATTGGGTGATTTGGTGTAATGGACAACAGTGAGAGAGGAATAAAATACATAGATCATTAGCGTACCTCTGGGGCTCAGATATTACCAGTCATTATGGCCCATGTCAAGTCCCGGACCTGTACTGCCAACGGGCCGTCCGATATATGGGCGGTCAACTTGGGCGGCTGCAGATCGGAAGGAGGTAATGTTGGCGCTCCAGCAAAGAGAACACGGAAGGCGTCGCGGTCCAGGCAGTTTGAGGTGGACGGGGCAAGGCTAGGGAGCATAACGAGCCCAAAAAGTCGCGAATCGACAAAGAGTTGGTGGAGAAACGGAAGAAACAAGTGCTTGATGTCCGCTCGGAGTTAAGGAAATGATGTTCTCACGCTTCGGCCCGTGGTCAAACACACCACAACTTTTGATTGACACATCACTTTGCCTCCAAATTCAACATGGACTGGCGTCAGGGGTCTTATTCCCTCCCCCAAGGCACAAATTTGAAGATGTTCAAGTCTCTAGTGCTGTATTGTCAAAGTGGTCAACTACCTAGGTTGGTCAACTACCTAGTCCGTGATAGTAATATGGAAAGTCCGGTGCGCGGTGTACGGCAATCATATACGGCGGGAACCGCCGGCAGCGGCTGGATTTGCTATATGTTGGGGAGCTCTCAAGGGCCCAGATAGGATGAAAAGCTTTTGGAAAGGAATCCCAAGAGTCAATATTGTAGATTAATCTCTTCCGAATGAAGAGTAGAGAATGGCACATAAATTAATTTTATTATGTCAGTAGAACTTTCGAGACATTTAAGGGGTCTCAAAACCTTTTGACCCTTGGTCTGCGGCAGTTGCAACGGCAAAACAACACTTTCATCCTGCCCCAACGTAGGATGGTAGAAATAAAACTCCGAGACGTATATATTTGATTTGATTTCTGCCAAATTCAAGTCAGCTTAAATGTTCTGTGGTGTAAGGTGGTCTGCCTTCAGTCGGAACGCGGAGCCTTCGATGCAATTTGAAATATTGCTGACCGTAATCATAAATAGGTTTGCTTCGCGCGATCTTTAAAAAAATCACCTGTAGAGGTCAGAATCCAGGAGTTCAAATATAACTCTGCGTAACTTGTGTACTTTCTCTTGTATCTCGAGGCCTGAGGTTCTACTTTCGGTCAACGAAGATTAATATTGCACGCGTTGTCTGTGACTGTTTGGTTGGTTTCCCATCAATTCATCGTCACGTGGTGGCATCCATTTTTCAAACCCTCCACCATCGCCTCTGAGCCTTTCCGTTTTCGGGATGTTCCTGGCCATTAGTTCCTGGCTTCCCGGACCTTCCGTGGAAATGGCATACTCCGATGAATCTGGCCGCACTTTCTTCTCTCCGTCCCCGATCTACGGCGCGCCATGGGTCCAGCAATATCAAATTTTAATACTAATACATGCAAAAGAGTGCGCCTCTGCTCTTGTCCAATGTAGTCAGAAAAAATTCTGGAGGACTCTTCCATGAGACTAGGAAACGTTTAGAACCCAAACATCACATCCCATCGCGCTCTCAGACAGCCCCACGAACTTGGTCTTCCCCTCGAGCAAATCCAATCTAGTCATGCCCACCCGGTACGCCATCCTCTGCTTTTGGTTCTCTGGGTTTCCCATTCCGCTGGGCTGTCTTCCTCCGTCCTGCGTCATCCACTCGTGGAACTGCTCCTCGGCGTGGAACTGCTCCTCGGCAACACCGACGCAGAGCGCCTCCCAGATAGCGCCAAGGGCGTCTGCCACCGTCACACATCGGCGTCCTCCTATGCACGACGCATGGGCCGTAATTGCCCATGGGAGCAGTGGCGATATAATCGTCAGCGACGGGAGCGTTGGATACGTCGCAGGCTCCCATAATAACTGGGAGCGCCCGCCGGCATCGCTCTGTTCTATGGGCATACACGTAAGGTCGACGGTGAATTCGGCACCTACTCTGAGCACGGGATTCAGCGTCACCGCTGTGACGCCCAGGACCTGCGGTGGGAGCGCTACTGGCTTCAGCCGATTGTGCAGTGGTGGCTGTGCAGTGGGGTTTTCTCCAGGCAGACGTGGAACCGCAGAGCGCCGACGGCTGTCGGGGGATGCGCTTTCTGCATCTGGGAGTGGTACGCATGCGTATGGGGACTTCTCCCACTGCAGACGGGGCACTGGGGAGGCTCGAGGCCATGCCGTCGGCGAAGGGTGCGATTTCTGTCCAGAGGCGCACGGACCACCTGTCCGCGGGCGAATCGCGCTGGGGGGAGGCACACCATGCCCCCAGGGTACCCTGGTATTTGATACTGTGGACAGCGATGAGCTCGAATGGCTGCCCCGGTCAGCAATAAAACACGCTTACTGTTCGAGAGCATCGTCCTGGGGAGGCTTAGGGTGGTGTTGATGCGTCGCTGAACCGCGCTGTAGCTGTGGGGTGGACGTATGATGGTGGTGCAGGAGAGAGATGGGGGGACGGTCTCTCCGGGGTTCCAGAATATATACATTTCTCCCTGGCCTGACCATTGTCAAGATCAGGGTCGTGGGAATGTGGCGGTGCTACTTTTCCCACGACCCTGGGGGAACGGTTGATCTCCTCGAGATCAACGTTAACGTCGATCTGCTAGACTGTTAACCTTACTTTGATGCACACTGTCACAACTCCGCAATCAAAGGCGTTTGCACTGTATCTGTCTCTCTACGCCTCTGGCTCCCTCTCATGATGTTCTCTCGGACTGCACCTTACGATGGCATGCCTAATTTAGCGCTCATGTGTCCTCGCAATATGATCCCGCGTTTTCCATCGTTCTATAATCCAAGGCGTCACGACTTCGAAATCAAAGGCATTGCACTGTCTCCGTCTCCCTCGTACGATGTTCTCTCCGAGTACATCTTACGATTGCATGAGTAATCTAGAACGCTTGTGTGCCCTTGCAATCTATTCGATCCCGTTCTCCATCGTTCAAAAATCCATGGCGTCAGATTAATTAGCAGAATCTCAAGTTGGTGTCTTATATGCCCTCTCGCCTTACACCAAGAGCCTAGTCGGCAACTGGCTCTACCGTAAATTGCTATAGATTGTCACGAAAGAGATATCGGACAGACTCTGACAGAACGCGTGACGGTGGGGACCATGTGACACCACGCATAACGCGTCACACCCGCCATCTACGTGCAAATCCGACTCGACACGTCTGCGAGAAGCTTCAACGAGGCAGAACAGTCCGCGCCAATGGGCGCAAGGCGCGCCCGGTATCATGTACATGGGCGACGAGCTGAAGAGACAGGAACTGGAAGACTTGAGACTAAGACGGACAAGGAGCGACAAGGTCACCAAGGAAGGCATTACCGCAGCCGGAGTCAGCGAACGCGACCAATGCGCAACGGCTAGGAGAGCGCGAGGGAGCCATGGTCGACGGAGAGAACAGCCAACCCATCGTTATCAATCATAGTTGGATCATAGGGTAGAGGACATGGCCGGGGCTCGTACAGTACAGATGCAAGACAAAGATACATGTACAGGAAATACACAGGCTGGGGCAGGATGGTCTGTGCGCGGGAAACAAGGGTTAGATGGGATGGGGTGGAGCGACATGGATTTAGCTCACCCCCAACAAAATCATGCACCGAAACCATAGAGGGTGCGGCCCGAGCGCTTGAGGGCGTAGACGACATCGAGCGCCGTGACGGTTTTGCTGGAGAGCAAGGAGAGGCGTCAGTATGAGAGTAGGAGGAGATAGAGGAGAGATGCGTACCGTTTAGCGTGCTCGGTGTAAGTGACGGAATCGCGGATGACGTTCTCGAGGAAGATCTTGAGGACGCCGCGGGTCTCCTCGTAGATGAGGCCAGATATACGCTTCACGCCTCCACGGCGGGCGAGACGACGGATAGCGGGCTTGGTGATACCTGGTGGTGGGGTCAGAGGAGGGTGCAGCGGGGTGGGGACAAGCCGACTCACCTTGGATATTGTCACGGAGAATCTTGCGGTGGCGCTTAGCGCCGCCCTTGCCGAGTCCCTAGCAGCGAGGAGACAGGTCAGATTTGGGTGCAGTAGGGTCAGAGTAGTATAGGTCTCGTACCTTGCCACCTTTTCCACGTCCAGACATGTTGTGTTATGAGAGTTGGTGAGGGGATAGAGTCTTGTTGAAGTGTTGGTCGTTTGGGACGGCGGCGGTGGTAGTGGTTGGAGAGAGAGAGAGGCAATCAACAAACAACGCGGCTTTATGTGGGCGTTGTTGTCACTTATTGACGCGTCTGCCGAGCGTGCCGACGAATCAACACAACCCATCTTTAGCACCAGAAAAGGCCGAGCCAAGTGGTATGGCCCGGTCCTAGACGACACTTAAGTCGACTCAACTTCGCTTCCAACACGCGGGAACGCATTTCCAGCCGCGGGGACTCACCTGGTGGGGCGCCCGTGCGCAGCAACAAAGTCCTCACCACCGCGCGCGCATCGCCCAACGCGGGGATGGGCGGTCCCGCCCGCGAGCCCAGCGTGCGCTCGCCTCCAGGCTCAAACAGAATGAACGCCGCCGACGCTCCTCCCCCTCCGAACGGTATGTCTACATTTATATCGCGCCACCACAGAATCCCGCCGCCTGACGGAAATATACGACGACTACCTGGATGCCCACACGGACGACCCGCCGCCCATGCCCGCTGCTCCGCCGCCGCAGGACCGGGTGGGCACCTGGGCGCGGACGAACGCGGCGCCGGCTACGGGCCTCGCGCGTCCCACGCTGAGTGAACCGACCACCTACGCGCCGAGCTCGTACGGCGGTGGATCTATGCGACGGCGCCTGACGCGGCGCACCACGACGCGCAGGACGCAGGCCGCGTACGAGGAGGAGGAGGAGGAGTATGCGAGTGGGGAGCACCACGACGCGCCGTTTGACTTGATCAAGATCCGCGTCAAGGTGCGCTTGTGCTTTAATTTGGGTGCCCTGCTGATATTAATGTTGTTTGTCCTGCATAGCTGCACAACGACGACGACGTGCGCTGGATGGCACTGGTGCCGGAGACGCCGTTCGAGGAGTTTATGGAGAAGGTTACGGGGAAGTTGAATACAGAGATTAATGGTTTAATGCTGAAGTTCAAGGACGAGGACGGGGTGCGGGTGTCGTTGCGGGACGAGTCGGACTATGAGCTGGCGATTGAGACTGCGCGCGAGAGCGCCAAGGGAAAGCCGGAGGGAAAGCTGGAGGTTTAGTGCGTGGATAGATAGCCGTTTATTCTGCGCCGTTCGTTGGGTGTACACATTTGCTACATCTTCCTGGTTCCGAAGGCAATCAGGTCTGAGAAATTCTTCTACTGCCCAGCATGTGTTTTCTCAGTAATATGGCCAAATATGAAGCTGAGTGCGGGCCAGGTTGTATGTTGTCTGGGCCAGTCAAATTGGCGCTTCATAACCGTTTTTTCCCAAGCTCAAGCCTCAGGCTTGAGAGCAAAATGCTACACTGGCATTATTCCTGTCTGTGTTGCAATTGTAAAAGCTTAGTGCACGACGCTATAGAATCACACGAATGTAGAGCGCCGTTTACGCTTGGTCTACGCACACTCTATTCTGATCTATTGGGGTTCTTAGACTCAACAATCATACTATCTGTGCTGTACGCTCAAGAACTATTTACAGCCTTCCATGAACGTCTAACGCGGGCCGTCCGTAGGTCGGCTTTCGGATCAATGAGCAATGTAATCGATATCGCGCTACCGGAAACCCACGAATTCCTCGGGCTTGTTGCCCAAAATCTCCTCAATCTTGGACAAGATTTCGTCCGTGATTTTGGGGAGCACCGTCAGCGCCTCCAAGTTCTGGAGCAACTGCGTGTGCGAGGTCACTCCGAGAATAATGGTGGAGGTGTTCGGGTTCTTGGCGAGCCAAGCCAGGGCGAGCGCCGTCGGCGTGGATTCAAGGCCTGCGGCATACGGCATCAGAATGGAATATTCAGGCAATCAGCTATGCACTCTCGGCGATCTTGGTGAGTTCTTTGACTTTGTTGATCTGCTCCAGGCCCTCGCCCGAGGTAAGGCCGGCGGCACGGTCTTTATACATAGCCTCAGTGGCGAAGCGGGAGCCCTCGGGAATACCATTATTGTACTGCCGACGGTGAGCCTTAGAGTACACAATTGAGGAGAAACGCGTCTGGACTTACTTTGCCAGTAAGCATGCCAGCGGCAAGCGGAGACCACAGAGTGGTGCCGTAGCCGTATTTCTTGTAAAGTGGGCTAGAGGAAAGTAATTTGGTCATCCAAAAATGTCGTCGAAAAAGAGAGCTAACGCGTATTCTTTCTCCGGGCGTTCACGAACAAACATGCTGTAATGCCGCAAATTAGCCGTGGTTTGGATGCTAGGCGGTACTTACTTGTGTTGTACCTGCTCGGTAATAGGCGCGATCAGGTTGAGCTTAGTCGCAACATCTAAATAAACGATTGAACAACATGTGTCTCCGAGAACGAGAAATACATACGGTAAGCCTCCTCGATCTCTGCAGCACTCCAATTAGAGGTACCCCAGTAGAAAGCCTATGCGTGCGTCGAGTGGTTAGCCAGAGATCTTGAAGCAGCCATGCAACCTACCCAACCCTTCTCGATCACGTAGCTGAAGGCGCGAACGATTTCTTCCATAGGAACTGGGCAAGCACATTATAATTAGATTGAGATGTGAACGCCAGCGACAGAACAAAATAACAAACCCGTGCGATCGCAACGATGGGCAAAGATAACGTCGATGTAGGTCATCTGAAGCCGTTCCAGACATCCCTGCGTACCCTCGATAACGCTATCGTCAAAAGTCAAATTCCAGGTACTGGAGGATAAAGCCAAAAAGCGCACTGTTTGCGGGAAAGGCCGGAATCGTTAGGGCTGCTCCCTGGGCCCCAGAAAATTTTTGTCGAGATGACAAGATCTGAGCGTTTGTAACCAAGTTCTTTGAGCACGCGTCCCCTGCCAACATCAAGTCAGGAAGCAAATCATCCGAAGTAAGAACGAGTCGGTGTACATTTCTATCTCAGACTTTCCCTTGGTGTAACCTTCCGCCGTGTCGAAGCAATTGATTCCATTCTCGAAAGCAAGCTTCACGATTTCCTGGCATTTTCGGTTCAAATCAGTCTGTAACGCGTAAATTGAACCAAGAATCACGAACCTTCACTGGATCTCCATTTACAGATGCTCCGAGCGTCATGCCTTGCTACTACAGTTAAACTCTGGAGTCTAATCTTATGGCATCCGAAACAACTTACATCCGAGAGACAAGACAGGGACACGAAGGCCACTCGGTCCAAGCCTCCGGAAGGGCATTCCCTTGGCGTCAAAGACTGGGTATTGGGTTTGCGACATGGTAAAAAGTAGTAAGAGTGAGCCTGATTCTGGTGAGCTCCGAGTCATCCATCAGGAAATCGGCGGATTCCGCATTTAGCCTTGTAGCACGTGCCATCACATATCATCTGATGACCAACTCGCCATGCCTCATCTGGCCTGGTGAGTTGTTCACCAGATTCTACGCTTATCACCATAGCATACCATATAGTTATGAGATTGCATTTGGCTGTCCAGGGTGGGTGATGTCTGGTAGCACTGTCAATGTATACTATTGGTCAAAACTCCGCAAAACCAAGATCCTCGACTAAATCCGCCTCCTCCTCCGTCGGGCCAAAATCGTCGTCGTCGCCGTCTTCCTGACCAAACGCATCCTCCGCCTCATCCTCTTCTTCATTATTCGCATCCTCCTCTTCATCTTCCGACTCCTCGCCGTCCGACTGATTCCCACTGGGGCCCGAAGTATCTATATCACCGTCCGACTTGTCCTCACTGTCCTCGTCATCTGGGCCATCGTCCTCCATCACAGTTTGCATATGACCAATGCCGCCACCAAAGAAACGCATCATCATGTCCCGATCGGCAAAACTCGACGATCAGAACAAATTAGCAAGTATATGCAAAGGGGATTGAAAGAGGCATACACGTCCACATAGTAGTTTGCCCAATCGTCCGTATCCTCAACGGCTCGAGCAGCTGTTGTATTCTGCATATCGAGAAGCTCCGTGGTTCTACCTCCACGAAAATCAGGGATGAGATGGGCGCCACGAACAACATTGGCCGGATCTAGGAACCCAAACGCAAAGTTGTCCGATTGCGGCACAAACCTGACCTTTGGCAGTCGTGCTCGCTTGAATCCCAAGGGGTAGCCCGGCTCGGATGCATAGAAGACTCCGAGTAATTGCGCATACCAGTATGGATGTGCGCCGGGCTCTGTCTCTGGTGACGGTACCAAGACAAATGATTGGAAGCGAGGATTCAGAGTGTCCTGATCGCGTCGGACATCATAAGTTGTGTAATTGACGGGTAGTGTCTTGGACGCATATATTTTTAGGGCTGCCCACCGTCCCTGTCTTTACGGGTGCCGTCAACGGCTGGCCGTCCCGTCCCGTTGCGGGTGTGGCTCCCCGAAATTGACGGGACGGGAACGGGCGGCAAAATTGCCGTCCCGTACCGTCAAAGCGCAGCCGTTGACGGCCGTAAACGGGTCGGGTGAAGTTATTGGTCCCAAAGACAGGGTTTAGAGGGAATTAATGGTCTGTGCATTCAAGCAAAGGATTCAGTATGATTCTTGAAGCGCGATGGCAAACTTGTCGTCCCAGACCCCAGATAATAAACTACTCAGTGTGACAAATCACCATGACAGGATGTATCTGCTGGTTCAATTCGCGAAATAGACCACGACGAGCTTTTCGGTATGGTTTGCAAAGTGTATGGTGTTGATCTGGTGAGTTTATGGTCATATTAGCGGTCAAGATTCATTACAGCTTTGTGGGAACTTAGGAACTGTCCCCGTTATTTAACGGGTGACGGCCGTCTTTTTGCCGTCCCGTCCCGTTTCGAGGCTCAGATGATCCAAAAGACGGCAGGTGCGGTAGCGGGCCGTACCCGTCTCGGCATCAAAAAATGACGGCCGTCCCCGTTGACGGGACGGTGGGCAGCCCTATATATTTTGTTGCCAACGATGCGTCATCAGGCTTTTAACAACTTACTTGCCGGCGCTTGTAGACGCTTGTATAAGCTTGTACGAGTCCGAAAAGCCGACAAGCCGACAAGTCGACAAGCTATGTCAAAAATCTGACAAGCAACTCGCCACTAGCCAGAAAAGTTAGACAAGCCCACAAGAGGCACAAGGAATATGCAGTATTTCAATATGTTGAGCTACATAATAATGTAGGGCATAAAAAGGCCCGGATGATGGTGGAATATAGTAGGAAAGGCACGAAAAAAGAAGGGTTGAGCCGGGCGGGGCAGGGAACTTAAAAAAGGAAGAGATAACGATGGGTGATCTGCAATGCAGCCGTAGGTAGGGAGTGTGGGATGCGACTAATAGATCCGAACCCGACCGGGGGTAGACGCGGCGGTGTGAGGCGCGGTAAAACAGATTGGAGATTGCGATGGTCTGCGGCACGCGGTTGCGGCGGCGTGATGCCGCTCGCGGTCGAGTTGAGGGCACTAGGCTGCGCGACGCACTGAGCCCCATGTAGTGTGGCTGCACGCGTACGTCGGCGGCGGCGGGCTGGGCAGCGACGTTGAGGAGTGAGGGCGTTGGAAAGGCATGCTGCGATTGAGAAATTGGAAGCAATAGGGCGGAAAATCTTGAGAGCTTGGAAAAAATGAGGCGAAAGGGCCGACGGATTTGCGAGAGACCTGTATGGGTAGCTGGAGAACTGGCCTATGGTCAGACGAGGCAAAGGGCCCAAGAGACACGGATTGAGGCGGGAGGCAAGTGGAGAAAATGGGGGGAAAAGGAAAGAGGCGACCAACCATTTGATGCAAGTCACGCCATCCGTTGCCATCTGTCAACAATTGGCATCGTGATGGGCGGAGTTTGAAAGACTTTGTCCATATTTCCCCACCCGCTAACACGCCCAATTGCTTTTTTTCTTTTTGTGATTGCTGTTTTCCGCGGATTCAGGGAGGAAGACTAAGATGCAAGTTATTCGCAAGATTTCGTTTCAAAAAGAAAGGCATCAACTCAGACTCGTCAGTCTTGCTTGTTTGGCTTGTGGGTCTTTTCTGTCTGATGAGCTTGTGCACAAGCGAAACGGGCTAAAAAAGCCGTAAAAGCCCCAAAAAGAAATTGCACTATTACTGATGGTACAGTGTTTCGGTCGGCATCAGTGAAGTCGTCGTGACTGTCTCCATCAAATTCACGGTTTAGAATGCGTCCCAGGAGATGGTCTTGCAGTTTCGGGATAAAGTTCTAATGCGCGTTAAGTTACAAACGAGCAAGGACAAGCACGGAGATCAATCTCACAGTCATAGCAGGATCTGACCTGTTTTTGTTGAAGAAGCTGTAGATATCGAAGGGGTATTGCCGCGTTGTGCTGGTACACCGCCAAAGTGCCCACACATCGCCACCGGCTGGCATGGTCACGCGGCAGACGCGTGTCACGGAAACTGACTTCTAGTTCCCCACCAGCTGGTCCCCAGCTAGATTGCTCAGGTTCTTTTCCAGCTGTCCCGCACCTGGGAGACCATCTGCCAACTATATTATTATGTACCTGGAGCTCAGATGTACGCCATATTTTACAAGTGGGCCCTAGTCCGAGCAATCACTGTCCAAACCGTTATACAAATCATCGCCGTCTGAGTCTGAACACTCCACATCGCCGGCATCAGTGTCGACATCACTTTCACCATTCAACGTCGCCTCCGCCTTTGCATTGTGGGTGATCGTTCGCTTCCCTCTAGTCGCCACCATAGTTTCCGAATTTTGCGCAACACTCGTTGGAGCGTGACGGTTGGGAGTAATAGTTTTCCTACGTTTTCGTGGTTGGGATCCATCATCATCGGCCCGGTGTTTCTTCGATGCTGCGGCTTCTTTTCGTGTGGTGCGCTTGGTTTCAAGTGTAGTGCAGAGCGCCGCTGCTAGTTCATCGTGCTTGGATCGTCGGTCGTCGAAAAGAGGAATGGGAGCGAGGAGGTCTCGAGGGAGAGTTGCACATAGCAGATGGGTGTTGTGAAATGCATGGGAGTTGATGATATATCTGTCGAGAGGATTGTGGACAATGAAATTTTCTGTTTTGCCCGATTCAACTCGTTCTTGCATCTGCATACATACACCGGAAGCCTCGTATTTTCCGGAGTAGCCATCATGCTGAACATTGAAGTTAAACCTAATGTTCTGATCGTGTGTCAGTCAGACAAGCAGGCGGGAATAAGTGTTGGTACCTTGACTGGCAGTATGGAAGAAGTTGTTTTGGAGTCTCAGCGTACCAGAACTGGCATTCCATATAGCTCATCCCGCACAGATAGCACTTGAAATAGCTCAAGAACCACAAGAACAGCAGAATCGTCGCCGAGAAGAACTTCAGAGATGCGCCCCGAGATGATGGAGTTCTGATCCTAAGTTAGCTTGCAGGATGAACTGAAGAACAAGATGTTACTCGCCTTATCCGCGGCAGACTCCGCAAAAACCCATGAACCAATAAAACACTCGTCGAGGGCAGCACTGATTACGCAACAACATTTGAACCAGCCCGACTCGGAAGAATAATCACCGAAATTAACGGCAAGTGCTGTGCTTGTCGCTCCGAGTTTATACTGGACTCTCGCCTTCTGGTCTCGCGGAAATGGCATTAGTTTGGCACTCCCTTCAAGTTAAAAACAAGTTAGCGAGGAGACCATCGAAGAAAATCACTTACCATGCACTAATACTTTGTGCTGACTCCAACCGAGTAGCTTTTGAAGCACCAGATGCTTTTCCATACACTGACGTACACCAGGACCTGCTCTCTTCCAGTCTTTACTAGTACCATGGCACCACCAACCACCAGTTAGCCGGTGCTTCAAACCCTCTTGATCACCGTGCTGAATAGCAATATCACGGCTCAGTGCAAGGTGGTTGGACAAGATAGAACAATAGCGAAAAATTGCATTGAAACATTCGAAGATCTCCATCATCACGCCGATCAGGGGACCAAATTCAACCGCATCGTCATCTATGTGAATGAGGAGGTGGTACTTGATCTTCGTAATGATTTTGGAGGGTCAATCATCGCAAATATGTCGAGGACATTGGCTACCGCGACTGTGAGGTCCTGCTGGAGAGAATGATCTTAGACGTGATTGGCAGAGAACACAGGAATTTACTCGATATTGGGCCATGTCGCGTATCTCGGGGAACCAAAGGAGAGCAGAAAGTTTGCCGGTCGCTTTCCAGCCCATGAATTGATGAACCGTGACAAGGCCGTGCACATGGAAAATATTTGTTTGCACAATAGTCTTGAATTGTCGCCCGATCAGAGACCTAGTGTGTAAGATTTCAACCGGGGTGTCGCGCATAGGATCAAAACCTGGAACCAATAAGCGATCACAGAGCCCAGTCGGATGAGACCGGAATACCTTTCATTGTTAGAAATGCACTGTAGATTTTATCGCTGTTTGCACGAGTCCACTGGATCAGCTCTTCCTCGATATCTGTGTTGGACTGGGCTGGATCGTCCTTTTTGATCTGCTTGAATCGTGAGATTAACTGATCAATCCAATACTGGGTATACATGTCCTTGACTCCCGTTTTTGTCTGTGAGTCTTTGACTTGCTGGGAAACACCGGAACAGGCAAGTTTAACTTGGTTTCCCAGCTCATCAAGAATGTACTGCTTTATGCGAGGTACGCCGGGCTGAAAAGTGAGTGAGCAATACTTCTGACCCATGAAAAAGCAGATTCGGACCTCAAAGAGCACGTGGTAGTCGTCATTCTCGGCCTTCTCCTTCTGGGTGCCACTGGCCTGACATTTACGACAGAACCGGTTGCCTTTCCCTCCGATATGAGCTGAGATCTCTCTCTGCATTGGATTATCTGAAGGACCCGAATTTACGTAGAGGCATAAACACGTTGTGCCCCCGTCTTCATCTCTGACTTTGACTGGATCTGTATGGGTAGCTCTATTTACGGGGTTAGACCAATGAAAGGCGGTGGAAACGGAAGTGAACGTACTCCACCACGGTCTTGAACTCCTTGAACTGTTCCGTGACACTGGCATTAGGAGACGTTGAAATGAAGTGAACGTGAAATTCCTGCTGGAGAACTTCATGAGGAAGATTGCGGTGGGTCATGTATGCATTCCAGTGCTTGTTCAAAGACTTGGTGCGATTCCCGGAGACGTCATCTCCAAAATAATCGACGAAGCTATGGTATAATGGGTGTCCGCCGGCAACGGCCCATTTTGGGTTGGGCATACGAGCAGAGTGCCCAGCTTCAATTGAGGCCACTGTAAAAATTATAAACGGGAAAATTAAAGGCACTAGAATTCATAACTTACCTGTCCACTTTGGGATTATACCATTGTGCTCAAGATCGAGATAATTGGCTGCAAAATCATCCGCACAAACTAGAGATGTCTCCTTGTCAATAATTGTCGCCTCTCCCTGAAAATAGGTTAGACCAGCTTAGAATGACAAAGAATGGCCGGACCTTCTCGTCGAAGGAAATGTAAAATACATTGGCATGAAGTTTCCGGCGGAAGATGACCCAGCGGATGGGGACGATGAAGAGCCCATTCTTGAGATGTGAAACTTCGTTCACGTAGTAATGGGATGAACCGGAATCATACATGGGGCTCAGCATGTCAAGGTCCATATTTTGACACCATTTTTGGGCGTGCCAAATCTCACGAATAATTCTGTCCAATGGGATCTCGGGATATACATGAATAAGCTTTCGAGTCATAGGATTGGCCCAGTCCTACAATATTTTGGTCATTAGCCTTTCCAGAGCCAACGCTATACGACAAACCTGCGCTATAATTGCAGCCGGATCATTCATGAAAAAAACATTCCCTTGCACCGACTTGCAGGGAATGGTCAGAATTCCGCACTCCGAACGGATCGATTTTTGCACATGCCGTAGGTGGTCGAATGATGGAATGTCCTTGCAGCCAGCCTCTTTTAACATCCAGATCAGTACTCGCATCAGAGAGCTTGAGATCCGCAATCGGGGCAGGTTGTCCACAGAGTCTAGGAGAAACATCTGTTCCCCAGAGATTAATTTTGGGCTGGTCAACTTTGAAAGATTGGATGCGCACCATTTTATTTGGATAAGGGAACCATTTCGAGTCACAAGATGTTCCAGTCAAGCCGGCAGCTTGAATTTCAGCAGGTTCTGGGTCTTCAATACCTGCAGAGTGGTTAATTGGTTTCAAATCAATCTGGCCAGCAGTGTGCGCACAAAGACGCGAGCACTGCGGTGGGGGAACCGCTTTCGGAACGCAGCACTGTAGAGTCATGTGATGCCCTAATCGGGCGAAAACCAAACCATCGACACGCGTTCCAACTCTCGCTCGACACTCACCTGCATTGCACATAATCTCGCTCAAGAAGTCTTCCTCCTCGTCCTCTGCAAGTATCTGGCCCTCCACATCAGGATTTCCGAAACCCAAGCTCCTCGCCACCGCCTCGGGATTCCACAATCCCAACAAGTCGGCCTCTTTGCGCAGATCTCCGTGTTGAACGGGAGGGTCTTCCGTGTTGTTCCCGGCGCTGAAATCTGCGCTGCTTGTCTCATAATCCTTCCACATGTCTTCCTCTGCTCCACTTCTAGCAAGATACTCTGGGCATGAAGATGTACCCACAATCGGTGCTGTTAATTGGACACTGCGCAGGTCCATGGTTGTGGAGGCAGCATTTCACTCGTTTTCAAGCTCTTCCGCGTGTATCTGGGCTGCCTCAATGAGCTCTGTAGTCTTCAAGTGCTCTTGACTGTCTTTCAAATGTTTCGTGGCACTCTTCGCCGTTATCCACGGTCCAGCGCAAACTTTGCATTGTGCCTTCAAGCCGTCCTCATTATACCGGAATTCTGGAAAATGTGTGTCAAGGGCGGCAACAATGTTATTTCTGTTGTACCTTCAAGCCGTTTTGCTTTGGGCGGCATGGGAAGGAAAAGAAACAATCAAGTCACTTTGCGTACCTGGATTGGTTCCTATGATACGACGGACAGCCTCCAAATCTGAAGCTTAACATTGACCAACACCTTTAAACTTTTGGATTCGTAACCCGATTAAGCTGACCCTGGACGCAGCAAAACCATGAAACGAAAACATCGCCTGCTGAATTTTGCCCATCACAATGCCCTCCCACTCCCCTGCAACAAGCGACGACGAAATGGACGATGTTTTCAAGGCTATGGATCAAAGCTCCCCCGTTCGGCCGACTACAACTAGCACTGGCGACAAGAGGCCCCGTGCAGCAGTGGACGACAAGGATCAATCTGAGCACGAGCTTGACACCACTGAAAATAACGTTGCCACCATGCCTGGAGGTGCTCTTAACCAGAACACTGTTGCCTCTGTTCAGCGCTTCGTGGCCAAGAAGCAACTCCATGGCGAACAGCAGGATGAAGTCACAGCCTTTCTAAAGGTACGTTTCTGATAACTGATCGTTCTATGCTGAAACCACCATCCAGGATCCTCCTGCCCTTCGTGAAGCAAAGCTTTACGTTCAAGGGCTCTTCATTGAGAACATGATAGGCAAGATCCTAGTAGCCACACCGCCTTGGGCGGTTTCTCCAGACTTGAATGTGCACAATTTTCTCCGCTATCTACTTCTGCTCATCCTGTCCAGAAAAATATCTACAGTTATGGTACCACCATTCTCTTGTCGACGCAGCTCAGTGCCTACAAAGGAAATATCCCCAAGCAGATCCTATATGTACGTGTTTCTCAGTATCCATATACAAGCGCTCAAAGTTATGTATCTAGGCCATTCTAAAGAAACACCGCTTTGATCTTCCCCCCGGCATCGAGCATAACTCTGCCAATTGGGTGAAAGTCTGTAAAGCGGTACAAGAAGCCTTCACTCAGCTTCGCTCAAAAGTCAAGAAAGCAGTATGTCTTATCTTTTCTTTTGTTTCTGCTGTGATTCACTTCCACCCCGTAGATCGGAGCAAGCCTTTACGCAGACACCAAGAAAGACGGCAAGGCCAAGCAAAACGGCAAGGGCAAAGCTCCGATGCTCCTTCCAGCCGCGCAAAGGAAGAACATCTTTGAACTCACCCAAACCATTGCCATCGGCACCGAGTGCGAAGTCAATGTCGGGCTGTGCGCGCGCGTTGCATTGATGGTAAGTTCTGGTCCACCTTTATGCTGAGTGGATGCTGACGAGCCTCTGCAAGCGGAAGGCATTCATCAAAGACCCAAGCAAAAGGTTCTGGAACACAGTAGACAAGGATCTTGACAAGATTCGGAAGAAAGCTAACGGAGACGCCAAGATGGTTATAAAGTGCATCGTGCCAAACTTGGTCCACGGCACTGCCTAACATCTTTCTCGTTCACAGGGCCTTTCGCCACATTCTCACTGAAGACCGGAAGAAACACGGTGTCAATGATTACGAGATCGAGGACACCGTCAACGCCTTCCAAGAGGATGCCGACAAGGTCGTCGAAACTGTGGGAGCTACAGCGGCGGCGGCGCCTGATGATGAGCCAGAGGATGATGAGTAGATTACGACACGCATGGTTCACACCACAACATTGATTATTATTATATTTCATTTCGGTTCATTGAGTGCTGGGATTGTGTACATATACTACCAAGATATCCGTTCAGACAGAGGCCGGCTGGATGCTCAGCTGGTTTCCAGTTACACCTGGGTCCAGCATGGACCCATTGCATAATCAGCTGGCTGCCACCTTTCAGCAGGCTGGAACCAGCCTTCACCAACATGTATCGGACTGATCAATTCCAGCTGGCGACCGCGTGTCTGACTGTTGGCGGTGTATGATGGTGAATGTCAATTAGGGTGATACCAAGCAGGTCCCATTGGGAAAGGCCAATGTGGTGGCTATGCTTTTTGTGGGATTGGCTTGTCATCGCATCCTTGGCTCTCGTGCGGGCAAGGTGCATAATCCGCTTTGCTATTTGTGGAACAAAGTCGCACTTGTTGGTTATCACATACAATCATTTGATCAGCCGGTGCAAACTCTCGCCCTAAGCCAAACTGGAGTAAGATGAATAGAGGTGATCAGCATTCAATGCTTACGAGTTGCGTCGAGTAGGAATCACTGGGGCTGAACAAAAAAATTGTAGGAACATAATCACCCATCGTGTGCCATTTATACATATTGAGATTGAGACTCTTCTTCTTTTTCTGGGATTTAGCATCGGGAGCGGGTGTGGAAGCTGCATCAGTGGAAGGGCCAGGGGCGGCGTTGCTACCAGATAGTCTCGCGGCAGCTGCAGCGCGCTCCTCACGGTGATTGCGCGCAGCTGTTTCCTGCGGAAGCTCGAAGGTTTCGAACCATGCATAGGTCGTATTTTTGAACTGTCTCATAAGTCGCCCAATTTCGGGAGTCAAATCTTTCAGATGTTTTAAGGTCGGATCAGTAGGCATGCAGAGTTTGGCGAAGGTGTGCCATTCGGCCATGCAATAGAGTAGCTTGAGGACCCTCTCATTATGCTTGGGTGGAAAGAGCCCGTCAAACACCAGAATTGCACATTGGAGCAAGTCCTTGAAGTCGCGAGCGCCCAGCTTCTTCATATCTGACGCATTTGTAGCAAAGCGTAGTATGGTATCAGTTCCGAATCGTGGCATATTTCGGTACCTATTTCATCAAGGTCAGCTTTGATAGCTGGTCACTGCGGGCCATACTGGAAGTCAAGTTCGGTGACCAGTGCTTGTCCGTTGGGTTGGGCGAGTAAAAGTTGTATCAGATCGGTAAACAGACTCTTCCACACCCCGAGCTCGAATTCATGCATAAAATCAACGACGAGCATCTGATGGAGCTTGAAGTCGTCACCAATACGTTCCAGGAAAGCGTTCTAAATAGAATCAACATGTGAACATCTGGAAATTGCTGTCTTACCAGTGTCAGCACAGAGGAGGTCTCTTTTAGGAGCGAATTGATCTTTTCGGAACCAATGCCATGCCCGCCATCGTAGATGTGGTGTCATGCCACGCGAACAGCATTAGCAAAGTATGTACGAGCCTTTGAGACTCTCGCAAGGAGATTGTGCAAGTAGCCCATCAAATGCAGCTCTGATTTGGGAACAAGGCATCTAGGACACGGGCAACCACCCCCGTCACGGATCGTTGCAAGTAAAACCGTAAGATGTGCTATTCAACCGATAGAGTTCAACAGGAGGAAGAACTTACTTCTCTCGGTAATCCACCGAGTAGGTAAAGAGACGTGGATAGACACGGTGTTCAATGCCATCGGCACATTTAATTACAATACCGTACTTGTATGCATGAAGGAAATCATCGTCAAGGAGATGCTTCCAGATGGCATGCATCAATTTCCGACAGCAATGTGTGAGGATCTCACCCTTCTGTGTTGTCCATTTAGTGTGAAACTGAGAAATCATGTCCTGGATCGAATCGGGAAGCTGAAAATTAGAGTCAGTAAATATAATGGAGATCTGTTGAATGACTAACAGAAGGAATAAAGAAATTGATTGGATAAATCGTCCAAGGATATGAGTGAGTCGGGCTCGTATGTAGGCCAATAGAAATAGGAGCAAAAAAGACCAAAACTGTTCTGTGCTGTCTCGAATGTTTCCCATATGAAAAGAATGGTACGCTGCGACGGTCCCATGGGCTGGGGATCGTCTTCCGGTGGCGGAGGGGGATCAAGCGGCTCTGGTAGAATATCACAGAACTGAGCAGGGAGTCAAATATCTCGATGGATGCAGCCTGATTGAGTAAGTGGAGGTGGGCTCAATGGAACAGGTGGTGGAGATGGCTGCAAGGCTGGAGATCTTGCAGGGGAGGGGGCATCTTCCATCGGAAAGTCATAATCAGGGGTCTGAGCATGATGGGTGCCGCTGTCATCCATGGTAACATCCGTGTCAAGACCGCGACTGTTATTCTGGATTATTGGCTTGAAGGAAGGTCCTTGCGAGGCCACGGCATTCTGTAAAAATCCAGGATAAATGGGTAAATATACAATGGAAAGACAGATAGTTACACACCTGACTGCGTGCTTTTCTCTCTTGGAGAAGAGACTGTCTTTTACCATCAAGCTTTCTGTGCTTACCCTTGTGGGTGTTAGTACTTGGAACCAGTTCCTCATCCCTCTTCCTGCTACTATCAATATATTCACGGTATGATTGACAAGTCCCTCGGTTTCTAGTGAGGCCTCGCTGATCGTCATATTCAGGGCCACAACCACAAGAACCTTTGCACATGAAGACCATAAACAGCACAAGGAATAGTAAAAAAGTAGGGATATGGCGAAAAATCTGCGGCTTGTGGAAAATTGCTTGTGGCGCCTACAGGCCATGTCGCCAGTGCGGGGGCTTCAAAGTCAGAGTCGTTGTTATGCTGTTATCAGCGCCACTGTCATGCCGCTGGCACCAACCATATTTTGAAATTGCAGAGCAATCACATGCATCGTGCGCGGTGTGAGGCTGCACTATGTTTGCCCACCGTTGCGGTGTAGTCCGACCAGTGACCAGGATCATCCTGCCACACTCTACGATCGTCTACAACCTAGTTTGCATCGTCCGCCGGCCCCAGAGTCTGGCGACCGTGTCCAATGAGCAATTACACGCTCCAGGATCATTCCGCCACACTCTGCGATCGTCTACAACCTAGTTTGCATTGTCCGCCCCAGAGTCCGACAGCGACCGTGTCCGATGAGCAATTACACTGTCCGCTGGCTCCAGGATCATCCGCCACACTCTGCGATCGTCTACAACCTAGTTTGCATCGTCCGCCGGCCCCAGAGTCTGACTATGGCCATGTCCGATGAGCAATTACACCGTCCACTGGCTCCAGGATCATTCCGCCACACTCTGCGATCACTTTCGACCCAGTTCGCATCATCCGCCGACTCCAGAATCACTCCACCTACAAGAAACACACCACGAAACGTTTCCGACATCTGGGAGGGAGAGCGAGAAGAGGGGGGCCTGTTCCCGATCGTCGGAAAGAATGAATGGAGTCATCGGAATAAGGGAAAATCACATGGACTTTAGAAACAGTATAAATACCACTCACTGTATCTGGAGAAATCATCTCCGAACTCCCCTGCTCTCTGCTACGGTCCTAGACTAGAGCGGAAAAGTAGGATACCTGCCAATCTAAAGAGTTCACTGGTCACCAGGGGCTCTCTTCTTTACTCATCCTCCATTCTGAACAAGAATAAATCCCCGGAAGCGTCGTCCTTTAGGCCCTTCACAAAAACTCATCAGTCCTCTCCAGGTCCTGAGAGGCACTGTCCACTAAACAGATTTATACCGTGAAGCTCCAAAAGAGCCCCAGTACGGCACCAGTTCTTGGTACAGATCCGATCTGACCCCGAACAACTGCGCGAAAAACAAATCAATTACCCCGATCCCTTCTCCGCTTCGAACCCTGCCAACAATATAGCATTTCGGAGTGTGCGGATTCTCCGAGGAGCCATCCACATCCTTCACATAGTCTGTTGAAGCATCCGCCTTCTACATTTAAATCATTTGCGGTACCATGGAGCGCGATCGGAGACCTGCTGACATCATTTTTCCGTTTTACTTTCAAAAGCGGACAGTGTCCATTCGATTTAAAGAAACCCTTAGAAACTACATATCCTTGGAGGCTTACAAAGCGAACCTGCATCGCGACGGAAGCTTTTTAACAGCTCCGCCTGTAGAACGGAATTCGCTGTCTATCCTCCAAGAAGGCCCCAGATTCGTATCAACATATCCGGTGAAGGATACAGGTCTAGAAAAGGGGCAACCTAGTGCTTCCTATGCGAGTGGAGACGATTCCGCCGTGTACCAGTAGTGCGAAACAAATATTATTGGAGAATCCGATCCCCCATCAGACAGATCATAACTATTACACTAACCAACTAAACTTTAAACCACACAGGGAATTTTATCAAACACAAAACCGAAGACTTCCGTCCCAACTGAAAGCTGTAAACTTTATTCCCTCTAGAGGACGAACACTACTCTACTTGCAAATACTACCCTGCATCTAGTAGAAGCGCTGTCCATATCACAGCGGCACGGTTGTTTTGTTGTCTGTTTGGCCCATATCAATGGAAGTATAAGTATAGGGGGCAGCAGTTCGTTACCTCTTGATTCCCCTCCACCATCATCCCCCTCCCTTTTTCTCATGCCATCCCATCAGCGTAGCCACAGCCAAAGTCCACGTGCCTCCAGCCACGGCCAAAGCTGAAGCCGCAGCCCTCACTGCTCTTCAGCAGCGTCACATTGGCCGTCCTTGTCCCTCCCACCTTCCAGCCCTCGCCACAGCTCTTTGAGTGCAAGCCACCGTCCAAACGTGCATCAAGACGACGACGGTTTCGATTACAAAGCCGTGTGGCTTGCTCAGGTAGCCCACCAGAAGCTGCAAGAGAACAAGAAAAGGAAGCATGGGAAAGACGAGTAAGATCCGTGTAGCCTACTGATTTGATACCAACCTAGTCTTCCTCAGGTCTACCAACACTACTCCGCAGTGCATGGGTCGTGGGATATGAAGTCGTGTCGCTCTTTGTTGAAGTCTCCGAGATCATCATCACAGGCTCAACTTACGTGCACCAGCACGACAATTCCCCTGAACCCGATGATATCGACGAGTCGACAGATAATTTGACCGAAGAAGAGGAGAGGTATCTGGCAGAAAAGCGGGAGTAAGTAACGGTTATAACTGGTATCTCAGAACTGACTCAAGTCATCAGATCTGAGCGCACCTACGAGGCATACTTGCAGATTCAGCATCTCGTCCCAAACTTAGATCAGAGGGTAAAGGAGAGCAGTAGCGAGGCTCTTGCAGACTTCTTCGCAGCCGTATGTTTCCTATCCATTGCAGAGCACACATTGACCAGCATATAGCTCCAAAGAGGCGCAAGTGACGGACGCGTGGAAGACCTCAGAAAACTTTCATCCAGCATGGGAACATGGCTTAATCAGATGCAGGCAGAGGCTGCTGCGAAAGCCTCTGTGGCCCAAGCACCTCGCAAAACATTGTTGACGGCAGCATCCGGCTCAGCAGCACCTTGCAACACGTCTTTGGTTCCCTCAGGCCACTGTAGTAGTCTGGTTTGTGTCCGACAATGTACACTTACTGTACAGACATGTAGGGAGGCAACGGCCCCAGGACTGTGACACGTCCGTTGCCTATTTTTTAGGCAACGAACACTATCGTGACCAGGACTGTTGCCAAAAAAGGCAACGGAGCACCAATTTTCTAGGCCAAAAATCCACTGTAAATTGCTTTTCCAAGGAGTTCTGTTCTTTTATGGGCTAATCTAATGGCATAGCTTGTCTTTTATTCATTTATCCTACGTGATTATTTTTATTTTTATTTTTCCCGCTATGTCATGATTTTTTGAAGGCAATGGACATCGCCGTGACCGTGACCCATAGGAATTTAGGCAACGCAACGGACCTCATCGTGACCATGACCATTGCCTCCCTACATGTCTGTACAGTATTGTTTGCATTCTGATGGTAGAGCTGCCCAGAGCACGGGTCCTTCTATTGTTTGGTTTGACCCCCAAGAATGCAGTAACCAAGGACTACAGCACGACACAGCTGGCCGACTTCTTTGTCCGATTGAGTACGATTGGGAAGATCTAAGGTGCAGTTGGTTCGGTTTGGATCACAGGTTGCTGACTCACCATTCCGCAGCATCTGGGCGAAGCTTCGGTCTGGCGAGCTCCACATTGGTTCTAGCTTCTATGCTCACCTTTTCTACACCAATTTCGATGGTAATCCTGATGACCTCGAAGCGGGCTTTCTGAAGTCTGGCATCCTAGTGAAGGTATTTCAGATGTCGTCCCTCTGACTTCCACTCACAATATTTATCTTTTACAGGGATTCAAATCCTGCTTTACGTCGCCCAGCTCTGCCAAGGATGAGCCCATTGTGGACGAAAACACACCCCAGCTGCCTCTGAATAAGAAACTGAAGACTGGTTGTTGCAGCACATGCAAGGTCGTTGTTGAGATACTGCACATGAGCGGAAGAGTGATGGGTCATGCAATCACATACATTGCAGTCATCGTGCACCAGTTCCTTACACTTCATCTGGCGCTCCTAACGATGCTAATATCCTTTGCAGGAACACTTCGCTTTGACTGATGCACCCCAATGGTGTACCGAATATTATGGGATCTTGTACCCTCAGATGTACAACTTCATCGTTGACTTCATTGAGTCTCCCAAAGAAGGAACTGAAGCCAAGTGGAGGGTTGACGACCTGTTGGCCTGGTGGAATCAGTACGTTGTCGTCCTGTCCATCATCTACTATCACTCACACTTTTCTAGGAAAATTTTCCCCAATCATGCATCTGCTGTCACTACCCACACGTCTTCTGTTTCGTCGTACAAGAAACTCAGGGCTCAGCGTGCAGTAAAGGAGGCCAACTAGTTCATGTGTACCATTACTGCAATATACATTTTATGATGTTTGCAGTATCCTGCCTGGTCTGGTATTGTGAATTGGATCTGCATCTGGTTATGGCTCATACACTGAAGTATGGGCGGGCCAGGCATGTGAGTTCAGCCCTCATCATATATGCTTGTGAGTCTCTGCCCGTCTGGCCTCTGCTGGTGATATCATCTCAAAGTGGTGAAATCTGTTAGTCCTTATGAGGCCTCATATTAACATGCCATCAGAGTCGCCAGATTGTGACAGCTCATGCCAGTGACATCAATCATCTGGCAGGATGATGCTGCAAGGATCTCCCAAATTTCCTGATGTCGTCATGGTGACCCAAGTCAACTCGGATAACGATGACTCAGAGCCAGTGACTCACCCTTCACGTGCACAAGGGGGGTTCATATTAGTCCTGTTGTAAGCGTGGGGGGTCTGCTCAGAGTAAAATCTTGCTACATTCCAAATGGCCCTCCAGGCAACTGTGGTCCCCCGGTCCAAGGTTACGTGCACTGAATCGAATGTTAAGTTGCGTTGGAGTGCCGTATAAAGGCAGACATGATAAATTTGAATGCTGAGAACATGTATAGGGGGATATACAACAATACGGTCAGTTCTGTCGGGGGTGTTCTGCTGGATATTCCCTTGTGTCAAAGGAGTTGTGTTGGTCGTAATCAGATGTGTCATGGATAGGGCACCAAGGATTCGTTGCCCTTTGGGGCGATAAATATCCAAGTGTGCAGTATACATTCTCCAGAAGGTAGTATTTGAAGATCTGACCCTTTCCCTCACTATTAATCGTATATGATTGAAATAATGTACTACGCATGCATGCACATCGTGCCCCTAACACAGCAAACATACTTTAATGGACTGTGTCATGGATGCCGTTGAAGACATCGCTGGTGAACTGCACCAAACAACACTGGATGTTTATATCATCCTTCTTCCTGTGGCCAGCAGTGCCATGACTCCTGGAATCATCGAAGATGCAGACAACGAACCGGGCCACGAGATCGTTGAGATCGAAGACAACAAAGATGATGAACCATCCTTCCCTTTCGAAGGGTCTTCTTGCATGCCAATAGATGTGGATGCAGCTGACCCTCCTGAAGACTGCACCCCTGATACCTGGATGATGGAAGAACATTGTGGAGATGAAGAGTTGGGCATTGGCACATGAAGCAAAGCGCACTCAATGCTTTTCTTTCTCACAGTTACCCCGCAGACAACTACATTTTTCACTGCTGCATCTGCTTCAACACATTTACCAATCTCGTAGTGTGAGTATGTTGGCTGGGTCAGCACGAATCAGAGCTCACGCATTCTAAGACACTTTGTGTGCACATTTCTTGCTATGCCTGTCTGCACAAAGTATTACATACCAACCTGCAGTGCCCGGTTTGCAGACAGGCTGTAGACAAACAAGTTGAACCTATGCTGGACCACGCACTCGAGCTTGAGCTGTTTGACATGATCAGGACTGGGCATGTAGAGGCCCCTGCTGGAGTGCCAGCAGATCTACTGTACAATTGGGCAGAGTTCCAGTTCTGACATAGCCTCAATGCAAGCCATTTCTGCTGCAAATCAATTCTGTTGACAGTTATACCTTTCAGCAATGCAGCATTGGTAAATTTGCTGACATCAGTCTCTATACATCCTGCAAGTTCTGTGCATGAAGTTAGGCTGTATCCTGTTGAGTAAACTGCAGTTTGGCCTTTGCTTCATCCAGTGAAGAAGCTCTTAATCCCCAAGAGTTATTTCTTCAGCCTGGTGATGCACACCTCTAGTTCCAATTTCTTGGTGGATACCTGAGATATTTTTTTTTGCTGTATTTAAAGGGTCAGAGGACGTAGAATTTCCCCCCCCCCCCAAGACCAGCCACACATCACCTTTGCACCATGGATCTCATCTAAGTTGGGTTCCATCGCTCAAGCACTTTTCTCGTTCTGATGGCTGGCATCCAGGGGTCTGGAAGTGTGTCAGAGACATGGGCAAGGACACGATGCCTCGAGTTTCGCAACCCATATCCTTAGATGTCCTGAACCTCTGCCTACTAATGATGGTCATTTTTCCCACTCCCACTCTGGCCCCTGACCCCTCCTTAAGTAAATGTCAGGCAGCTGCAGCAACTTTGTCCATCAGAAACCCTGACTCTAATGCTCTGTTCTCAATCCCCAGTTTGTCATTCCTCCAGTTCTCAGACACCCTTCAATTAGTGTATGACATGGGTCTGGGTAGACCCCCAGTATTTTCACACGGGTGCATGCGGGTGCAGGTATGGGTCCTGATATGACAGGTATTGTGTGTACCGCCACCCTTGACAGTTTTCACTGTGGTAACTGTACCACCACCCTCGACGATTTTCACTGTGGTGGAGCTCATGCTCTCGCCCGCATTTGCATCACCGACCATGTCCAGAGCAGCCATTTGTGGATCATACATCCAGCTGCTCCTCGCCTGCAGATCTTCACGCTGAGTGCCGTCTGGAGTTGCACACCGAGTCCTGGTTGTCAGCTCTCATGCTCCAATGTCGTTTTCATCCAACGACATCCACCATCTCCTCACCCCGCTATGGATGTGCACCTCCCTATCCAGATGAGACCTCTCTGGGGGACCTTTTCTTTTTCTGTGTGCAGTCCGATGAGCATGTGGAAGTTAGACTGCGATAGGTGTACCTCTTAGGTGGCCTTCCTGTGGAAGACATTCTTGCAACCTGGCTCCTGTGCTTCCAACTCACCCATGCAATAGGAGTGTCAGCAGCAGTTAGGGCCTCCTGGCTATCAACAGACAGTTCAAACTCAGATGGTGTGAGATGTCCCATGGCTGTTTTGACAGGTGGACCCACATCGGCCACACCAAGGGATGAAGACGACAGCATACCACTTTCAGATGGCGAATTGCAGTCTTCCAGATTGAAGAGGACTCATACATGCCAGAGCAGGATTTCATATTGCTGAATGTGCATCAGATCTGCTCAAACCATGACAGGAAACTCATGAATATATCCTTCCAGTCATCATATCTCTTATACAATGTAGCACTCATTAAGATGACATCCCTATAGGGGAATTTTGGTGTCTTTCTTTCAATGGAATGTGACTGTCGTCGTGGCACCCAATTTGTCCACTAAATGGAACTCACCAGGTACAACCAGGCCGTGATTTATGTGCATGTTGAAAATGGAGCTGTTATCTGCTTCGACCCAGTCATTGTCAGTCCAGTGATTGACCTGCAACTTCTGTTGTATGTCAGTATCTGTCATGCATTTTTTGAGCTGTTGAAACATGGCCGTCAACAGCAAGTCAACGGGTGAGCAGCTTTTTGCCAAAAGACCTCTGGGTTTTGGTATGAATCCTGTCATTCATGGATGGATAGCTCATCCAACCGATTGCCTGCCATCTTCAGCTCTTTCCAGAGCTTCGAGGCTTGGAGGAAGTGAGAAAATAATGAGTTGGGAGAAGCCGAACCATCACTCCGCTTTCGGAACTCCCCAACTCACCTTCAGATTCACCTCACAAAACACCTTCCACCAGTTCCTCATAGCAATGTAAGTTGTTTAGCTCACGCAGAAGATTTATGTTCAAGGTTGGGTGCTCCAGGCTTTGAAATTCGATTTGAACCCAAGTTCAAACCCGTCGCAGCTGTGATGGCCATGCCGTTGACCGTGCCATCCTGTCAGAGATCTGGAAAAGCACTTGACAGGCTGCGCAAACAACGGCCGTGCCTGTGGACCACCCGTCGATTCGATGGCTGTGCCCGTCACGGGCACAGGTGGCAGCTCTAGTTGTTGCCAAAGCTCCTGAGCTTCTCTGCCCGAAGGACAGGGAAGAACCCTCTGATCCTTCAGTTCTCAGGCCTGATACCATGGTTGGGAACCTGTGCAATCACTGCATTGGATGGATGGTTGATGCATTCAACGAATATAATTGTAAAGAATCGATTTTTAAGGTGATTTTTACCTGCATTTTGTATATATTCACCACTTATCTGAAAATACAGGCATTCAAGTTGTGGGCAATGGGGCCCTTCAATTGCTCAAACACCAGCTTGACTTCTCTGCTGATGGGAGCCATGTGCGGAGTGGAGCAGCAGAAGACTCTGAGTTGGACGTCGTTGCAGATGATCTTCTGCTTGTGCTTAGTCGCTCCAAACACACTGTCAAAAAGCCTGGCCTCTATGGAGGGGATATAATATGGGAAGAGCATTAGTCATAGTTTAAAAATAATAATGACTAATTTTCTGACCATGATTTGGGGCCAGAAACAGTGTTGCAGTTAAGGGTTAAGCCTTAATTAAGCCTAAGCCTTAAGAACACCTTAATATTAAGGCTTTGGCAAACCTCAAAATAATGTGAAGGCTTAATTATCCTTAAGATAACCACGTCTCAGATCTTACACATGATACCTGGCATTTTTTTCTCTTCTCCCTTGAAGCCCTGACACTGACTCCTCTCATGGGTCTATCTGGGAGTTTTTTTTTCCAAGGTCCTAGACAAACTCGGCCCACCATGAGGCCTATTGTCTCGGCTGCATCCAGCATTAGGGGTGCTAAATTCTTAGTTCAGTTCAGTTCAGTTCACGTTTTAATTCAATATTATAAATCAGTTGATCTCAGCTAAACCTATCCCAATCGGGTCACTCTCTTGATGCTGCGAACTTCAAAGGTGCAAACACAATCGGACTGCAGAGGTGCTTCTTGCTGCTTCCATTGCCCTCGATGATGACCCAGATACAGAACAAATGGCTTTATTCAAAGATCAAGAGGCATTTGACACTGTTCTTTTAGTGGATGATACCTCAGATCTTCTCGAGATTTCCGCACTGAATTGGATCGAAATTGCACAACGAATGACTGGGGATGGATCCAGGGGACCTTAAAGTCGAGCGCGTAGTACAGAAAGAGAGAGAGAGGAGAGAGAAGGGTACACAAGGTCACGAGTGTGATCGGAGTTTCGGCTAGTCTCGGAGATCAACAGCTTTATCATATTATTTTATTTAAAATGTGAACTGAACTGAACTGAACTAAGAATTGAGCGCCCCTATTATTGGCGGGTGCAATTCACCCAGGAGATATTGATGATTGAGCTTCTGGCAGCTGAAGGGAGTGACGAAGCTCCCGACAATGGTGCCCTCTCTTGGTCTGGAGATAAATTCGAGCTGTAAGACACTGATGGCATGCCTACATTCTATGTCTTCAGTTTTAGGCTTAGCCTGTAATTAAGCCTATATTAAGGTATTAAGGCTTAACCAAAAAAATTACCCTTATTAACCCCTTAAGCTGCAACACTGGCCAGATAAGATGAGAATGATGCTAGGCACCTCGAGAACACAGGGAACTGAGAAAAAAATCGTATTTTTGAGCCCTGGTGGAGGCCAAAATGGCCAAGTGTTCAGGCCCTCTGGTGACCTGTGACCCTAATTTTAAGTGTTCAGTTCAGGTGAGCCTGTGACCCATGACTGAACACTCGGTCAAAATGGTACAGTAAGCTCGAGCTCCATCAGGAAAAAGTCTGTGGGAAATAGCTGCCTGGTTGAATACATAGCTGGAGTAGCACTCGGTAGCTGCCATAGCTTTGGCTCCCCTCTCCATAGCGCTATGGTGCTACAGTAGCTACATGCCACAACATTGTAGATCAATATACCTGCAGCTCAACCTATCATGAACCACATATATTCAAGCCAGTGCAACATTGAACTTAGTATCTGTCCACCATGGGGGTATAATGATATGGAGACAACAAGTCGGGTTTAAATCAGCAATCTCACAAGGTCTTCCCTTTTGTGACTTTTGATGTTTTGTCCGTTGTGCGCAACTTTTATGGCCACTTCCTCGACAGGGTAATCTTCTGCAGCGGTTGTGCAGCAGGCAGAAATGTTCAGTGCAAGAAAACACCTTTTCGAATTCTATGCATGCCGGTCACATTCCATCGTCAATTGAAGCAGGGAATGAAGGGACTTTTCCTGAGTCTGTTTCTTATGAACCGGACCAGGTCGATGGAGGACAGACACTTCAGGTTGGGTTGACATGTCGCAAGCAAAGAAATTGGCCGAGTTCGTAGCCGACATCACATCAAAGAATGATGCGAACACCTGGCCAACACGTGAGTGCAAGAATGGTTCATTTTGATGGCATCCTTTCTTCCTTTCCCCCATCTCTTCCGACTTTTGCCAGCTCCCTCCCTCTGGTGCAACCTCAAGCAACCTCAAAACCAATCTGAAAACTCTCCAGTTTGCTGGAGCTGCTTCATAAATACCCAGACGTACCATCTCAGGCCCTTCGACTATGCCCAGTGACAAATCCTGCGAAGCATGACTCACCGACCCTCTTCCAACCTCGCTCCTCGTCTACAGCCTGGGTCTCTCTTACCTCAATTCCACATTAAGCCCTCAGACTCATCGTCAAGACCCGCAGTATGTCAAAGACCTCGTGAGCCACTTCAAATGCACATGGGCCAAGATATCGAGCTTCAAGACCTCCCACCTTCTGCTTCAAGATATCGAGCTCCGAGACCTCCCGCTCAAGTTCCCCATAGCAAGACTTCAAACATTCATGTGAACGAATCCCTTCATGTGCTCGCTAGATGGGCCCCCCCAACATGTACTCACGCGAGGGAAGACGGGAAGGAGAGGGCAGGAAAGGAAAAGGTGAGTATATTTCATCTTTGTCTTTTGCCTTCCCTTCCCCACTGTGGTGTTCATTCTGCCCTCTGTCTTGTGGCTGCTGAAGTGCTTTTAACATTGCAGACAATCACTTCGTCCAAAAACCACATGCTGCGAGCTCTGTGCTCTGTCGACGTGCGACCGCTCGTCCACACTCTCACTCTGTGCCATGGCACCCATGTACCGCGGCGTGCATGCATCGTGTTCTTACCGGCTCCCTCGGCGCAGCTCATAGGTATTTTCCACCAAGTCCACGCTTGAGTACATAGTGTACCTGTCCATGCTTTTTTTATAGTGGTTTCAATTCATTTCATGTTTTCGGATTGCTTGAATGCACGGGTGCTTCACTACATCATGATTGAGATATGATGACTATGGAGTGTTATGGGTGCTTTCGAGCTACAACTATACTGTAGGTATTTTAGTTGCGTGCCCAGCTATAGTTGACTTTGTAGCAATCTGTAGCTCCTGCGGGTCGCTATATAACAGGGGGTTAGCTGCGGGGCTATGACAGCTATCCTGGCTACGTTGCGCTACATACTCAACTGATTTTTTCCTGATGTCATGCGTGCGACTATGGGCGAGGCCATCGTCGGCGACAACCTCACCCTGTGCCGCGTCACCTCCGTCCTCGACCGCCTCGCGTACGTCATCGACGACCTCACCGCGCTCCGCAATGGGTGCAACCCGACCGTGTTCTACAGCATCCGCCCGTGGTTCCGCGACGCGGACTCGGACCCTGCGTGGCGCCCCTGGGTGTTCGCCGGGCTTGCACAAGACGACTACCCTGTGCGCGCGCACCCCGCGGAGCTCTCCGGCGCGAGCGCGGGGCAGAGCGCGCTCGTGCATGCGCTCGATGTGTTCCTCGGCGTCGCCGCGTTCTCGCATGTGCCGGCCTCACGAGCCACACCGCAACCGGGCAGAAAACGTCCGCGTTCCTCGTGCGCATGCAGCTGTACATTCCGCGGCACCACCGCAACTTCCTCACGCACCTCGCGGTGGACCCGCGCCGAGGATATACAAAGCTCTTACCGCAGGTACATTCCAGTGCCCGTCACATTCCGTTTAAACCCGGTACATTTGCGCTAATGTGCCGCCTTTTGGTTCAAACGAGGCACTTGCCCTTCTGGGATGTGTGATGCACCGGCAATACTTTTCTCTTCCTTACCACCACCAACCCTGCTCACTGCACCGATCCGACCCCCTGCCAGGCTGAACCACCATATTAACACACGTTCAAGCCGTTGCTGGGCAGTGAAGAGATGCGGAGATCATGATGGAGAGCCGTGGTTGGCCGGCGAGGCTTAATGTACATCGCAGTCGCGCGGAGCGTTCTCTGGACCCGTGAGATTGATCGAGAACGCTTCCAAGGGCTACAAAAAAACCCTGGCATCCACATCGTCTGTAGCTCGCGCCGTCTACGCCAGACTTGAAGCTGAGCAGCAGGTGCTTCGACGCGCCTGAGCATGCGCAATGGTGGTTTTCACTGGATGGCCCACTGGCACTCAGCGTTGCGCGCGCACTACACCGCATTTTTGCGCTCACCTTGCACTGTAGGCCTCCGTCGTCGCACTTCCTGCCCCTCGTTCTCAATTTCTCACATGAACATTCGGGTTCATATCGCCGATGATACATTCCTCCTCTGATCGCGAGTGTAATTCCCCCCATATGCAGTCCTCCGCATCTTGCGATAATATCACGTATTCATGCACCTCCTACCCCCAGAAATGTATTAGACTCCTACAATTCATGCCATTTGTCTTCATTCTTTGGTGTCCCCTCAAATATTTATTATCTTGCCAGGGTTGACGGCCCAGTGGAGCAAGAAATTCAAACCAGCATCCATAAAAGACCAGTTCCAGTGATAAATTGCTTTTATTTTTCAACTGTCTTCACAAATGAAACATCTGCCTTCTGCCTTGAGACATTGCCGCTCAACCTCGGCAAGTCTGGTGCCGTCGCCATTGCGCCAAGCAGGCTCGGCAGAGCTCAGAGGCCGGTACATTGACTTCCCGATCAATGTACCGAGCATTTGCACGGACGGCACATTCACGGCAAATGTGCCGGGCTTCAACCCAATGTGCCGTGCATTCGGCGCAATGTACCGTGCTTGGAATGTACCTGCAGTAAGAGTTTTGTTGATCCCGACCCCCGCCCGCTGCACGTGCTTGTGATGGGCGCGGCGGACGCGGAACCGCGGCTGCTCGGAGCGTACAACGCCGCGGTGAGTGCGCTAAAGCGGTTCCGCGACTGCCATATCACGATCGTGACGTCGAATGTCATCCAGCCTGCGCGGCACGCGAAGGCGAGGGCAGCGAAAAGCGAGGCGCCGCTGAAGGGCACCGGTGGGACGGAGTCTTGCAAACTTCCTCAAGGACGTCAGGGACCGCACGGCGGCGGCTATTGTAGAACCATAGGCGTCGGACGGGGGCGTTTAGCGGTAATCCCTGGACAGAGGCGTCTATACTTACTTAGACTGGGGCGCCACCCGCTTCTCTGCGATACGCAAATACAAGAAAACGTCCCCTCGAACGCCGAGTTTCCTGATGTGCTGCGGAGCCTTCAAATGGTTTCTGGATGCCAGGACAATAAATCTCAATTGGCTGTTGTACTTCGTCGACCGAGTGGCCCATGTTGGGCCCATGGTTTCATGCTCGTTATGTATAAAAGGACCTCCTAGACCTGCATTCAACATACCAAGAAAGTTGCACTCCCCCCGAAACATCCCACAGCCGTTCAAACTCAACATACCTCACGATGACGAAGGTCCCAAAATGTCCCAGTTGCCACTGCAGCATGCTGCTTCACACGGCCCACAAACATGCTCAAATAAAGAGTGGTGCCCTCTCCTGCTTGAAGGGGTGCGGAAAGCAAAATTGTATGGCATTGGTAGCCCAAGGGAAAACGACCAAGGAATCCTTGGAGAAAGATTGTTGGGAAAATTGGGCTCAACATGCCCTTATGCTCTACCTGGAAGTCTTGCTTGCGGATGAAATTTTAACTAAAGCGGCGCAAGAACTTGTAAAGTAAACACAAGTGCTGTACTGTACGTGCCGTTCGCATCCGCGTCTGCGTACTTTGACCTACACTTTCTATTTTAGACACGTGTGTCGGCCAGACATCCATCCACATTATTCTCGATTTGCGCTCAAGGAATTTCTCAATGTTGATCTGTGTACATTTTGTTCAATAGATTGGCTGTTGTAAATATGTAAACGAGATCATCCATATTGCTTACGTTCAACTTACGTTCCCTTATTGCCAAAGGCATGACTTCAAGTTCAAGCTTCTTGAAGGTACCGCTAGTGGACTTCTTCCTGTATAATTAACCTATACCCAGGCTCTGTGCCTTAATTCTATGCATATTTTTGTTTGTATTTCTGTCCCATCGTAAGAGGCGGCGCTCATAGAATGCCTCCGAGTCAGCATTCTAACTTGAATGCGTTGATAAGTACGATGACTGCGATGTCCATGAAGGGGGAGGGGGTTGACACCACATTTTCATTCAACAACAATGTTTTTGGGGATTGAATAGGCGACGAATCGACTCTCGAATATTTCCAGATTTAATGCAACATGTATGGCAGGATGCTGCATGTACGAACTTTTCGGAACTAAGTTGTCATGATCACATGACCCTCGGACGAATGCGGGCGGAGACTCAAATGCACTTTGACCGAGTCACGTCGACGGCTATACAAAACCCGACCGACCCGAACATTACAGACGTTTGCATAATTGTTTGCAGTCTTGATTTTTGGGGCAACGTGATTAAGTCGGGCTGTGTCAACCGGTGTTGGCTTTACAGTTATTTGACGCCCCGCCCGCTGAACCACACAGTGTTGGCCCGCTGAACCTCTGAGGCTTGCAGTTGCGACACACTGCGGCCGACTAGTTACTGCTTCAACTGCATTTTAGCAGTCAATAATCAACTAGTACTGCTTTCATTGTTAGTCGCACTTCCTTTCCTGGTTCATTTGCAGGTATGTAAATCTGCAATCCTCTTTTGCAGTCATTGCTAACCACAGATCTACGAAGCTGTTCGCTGTGGCTTGCGACGACACTCGTGTCCTGCCACGCAGTATCTGCAGGTGCAGGAATCCACGCTGCACCGCCACCGCTGCTGCTCACTATGTCTCTCTAGTTGTTTGCGGTCCCTCTTCCACGTGCTCTCTCATGGCCGTTGATGCCGACTGCGGCCATCCCTCTGCTCCATCGCCGTCCTCAAATCCGCGCAGGTACATCCAACTGCCAAATGCTCTCGCAGTTGATGCTCACCGCCCTCCTTCACAGTCGCCCCCGCAGTGTCATATCACCATGCCCACTGCAGGTACGTAGCCCTGCGCCGTGCCGTTGTTGTGGTTGCTTACTGCAGCCCTTTAGCTGCTCACTGTCCCTCCTCCCTGTACCCTCTGTTAAGTGCTGAGCCGAGGGGATCGGAATTGCCGAGAAAGTCCGAAGGAAATATGTCGGAGTTCGTCACAGAGTTCCGAAGGGTCAGAAGGTCGTTCTCGCAAGCACTACAAACAAGAGTGTGCGACTACCCGGCTTGCGACCAAGGAGAGACAAGTCCAGAGATAATAACGGGAGGACGAGTTAGGATGCAGGAGGGCCGGAGGAGGCACGGAATATCCGATAGGTCGGAGTCCGACTCAGGTTGCGTTGGGAAGGGAGAACACAATAACGTATACAATCATCAAACTGAAGAACAGTGGCTAAACTACTTAGCTTAAATACTAGTAAGCTAATTGTTTAGTGAAGTACAATAAGGTGTGAAAGATTAGTAAGTATAAGTCCGTGGACAATAAGTCGTCAAGACATCCTGTGAAGGATTCGTAAGTATAAGTCCGTGGACAATAAGTCGTCAAGACATCTTGTGAACGATGAGTAAGTATTTCTCCGTGGACAATAAGTGGATGTCCGGATAATCTCCGAGAGTGAAGTAAGGGATTATGAGTAAAAGGATTCCGCTTGGTAATTCCTCATCGCGTAATGTCCCGTGCGATGAATAGAAGTCCCCCTCGGAAATTCCGAAGGAAGTCCGATCGGAGCTCCGAGATACTCCGAGATGCACGGATATAACACCCTCCCATCGCCGTTGACGCCAACTGTGGCCCTCAAATCCGCGCAGGTACGTCCGCCTGCTGAACGCTCTCGTGGTCGACACTCATCACCCTACTTCCCAGTCGCTCGCGCGGTTCCATATTACCGTGCCCAGTGTCCGCTGTTGTCCCCTTCAACCACAACTGCAGGTACATAGCCCTGCATTGTACCATCGTTGTGGTTGCTTACTGCGGCCCTTTAGCTGCTCGGTGTCCCTCCTCCCCGCGCTCTCCCATCACCGTTGACACCCACTGCAGCCATCTCTCTGTCCCTGCCACCCTTCCCAATTCCTTTGCAGGCGGGTTCACCTGTGTAACGCTCTCGCCGTAATTGCCCAGCTTCCTCTCTAGCTGCCCACGCGGTTATATCTGACTGAATCCAGCGTTCGCCGTTGCATCTCACTGCACCGTCCAAGCCAACTGCGGGTCTGTGTGCCTGCACTGCTCTGCTGCCGTTATTGCTCACCACAGTTATTCAGATCCTTGCTGTCGCCTTTCCCTCCACCTCCCCATCACAGTTCACATCCACTTCACCTTTCTGGCCGCTGCCCGACACCCTTCCCAACTAGTATAGGTATGTTAACCTGTCTGGTGCTCCCGCTGTCGTAGCTTGCCATCCCATTTCCAGTTGCTTGCTGTCTTTCCCCACTGTGTTCAGCTGTTGTGTTTCACTATTCCCTTTGACCACAGCTGCAGGTATGTGCACCTGCGTCTTTCCACCGCAGCACTTTAGCTCCTCACCGTCGCTGGTCACTGCACTTTCCCACCACCGTCCACACCCACTGCCTTTGCAGCTGCTGCCTGCTAGTGTTGAGCACGGGTACGGGTCAACCAGCCGGGTTTCCGGGTCGGGTCGGCCCGGGTTTCCGGGTCGGGTCGGCCCGGGTACGGGTACGGGTTCCAATTTTAGTAGACCCGAAACCCTTTGGGTACACCACGGGTCTGCAAACATTGAATTTATTGTGCAATTTAAATCATTTCAAGGCAGTTTGACATGGCTCACAGCTATGAGAGGTACTCCAAAGTTTTGTTAAGCACCCGATGCATTTAAAAACCTCAATTAGTGAGCATATTTCAGTTTTGAAGGTGTTAAACTGTGCCGGCAAGCTTCGGCAGGCATGATCCGATCAATTCCGACGACCCGTGGACAACCCATAGACCCGCGGGTTTGGGTCCGGGTTTTCCGGGTTCGGGTCCAGGTTGACTGTTTCATACCCAGACCCGGACCTGTGCCCATCCCTACTGCCTGCTGCCCACTTGCCTGCCCTTCCTGACACAGGTAATTGAGCCTGTACATTCATTTTACTGTAAGTGCTCACTGCGCCCTATTATAGTGCCGCTGTTTATCCTCACCACGCTCACCTCTGACGACTGCCACAGGTATGTGCTCCCACGCTGCTCCGTTGCTGTTACCGCTTACTGTGGCTCTATAGGTCCTCATTATTATCACGGCCGGCACTACCTGTGTCCCGCTTCCCTTCCTTAAACCAGTGAAGTTCTAACTCACCGCGCGCTGCATCCACAGTTCCATATCACTGCACCCCCCAACCACAACGGCAGGTACATGCATCCGTGCTGCCCCACCTCTGTTGTTACTCACCACGAACCTTTAGGTCCTTGCCGTCGCTCATCCCTGCCCTTTCCGTCCTCAAAGCAGCACAGTTCTAACTCACTGTGCGCTGCATCTGCAGTTCCATATCACTGCACCCTCCAACCACGACAGCAGGCACGTGCACCCGCGCTGTGCCATCGCCATAGTCACTCACTGCAGGCCTTTAGGTTCCCCTTGCCTTTCCCTGTGCCTCCCCACTGCCGTTCATGCACCACGCCCTGTCATAATTGCTATTTGCTCCCGGTTCCACTTGACCGTGATTGATGACGTTACTGCTAACTGTGCCTTGCCGAATAACGATGCTCTAATTGTGCTCGTTTGTCAATCTAGGGTAATATATTCTCACATCAATGTGCCTCCGTTAATCAATACCTCTACGTTTCCTAATAATCACCCTGTTCCAAATGGACACAAATTTCTGTGTGAAGACTATCACCCATGCTTGACTCATATAACTGACCGACTTGCGGATCCGGCTTATGCCTCCATTTCCACATTCCCCTGCACTGCTGTTGATTCTCCCGAGATGCGGGTCTACTTGAGCATAGGGTTTCAAGAAAGCAGCTGAGGAACACTTTGAATGGCCAAGGGAATGGAAATCATCAATCACAAACTGAGTATCCGCAAAGAACCTTGGCTCCCGGGTCATACAATAGGGACCAAGTGCACAAGCAAAATCATATATGACCCACTTCGGCGCAACTGGCCAACGCGTTGTGATGGCAGAGAAAACATCATTGCGTCCCTCTCCCAGTGGTATGCAATGAAATCCATAGCAAATGCTATGAGTGCACCAGACGCACATGATACCTCCAGTGAGACACTGTTGGCCATACTGGGCATAGAATTTGGAGCATGTAGCACCCCTCTTGCTTCCCTCATTCACTTGGTCATGTTTAAGATATGGATAGTGAGGGCAAAGCCGTATTTGTGGCATGCTGTAGTAACAACCACTCTGGGACATTTATATTAGCAGATGACGAATGCAGTCAGGCTTCTCAGTCACTTACTTCTTGCCATTTGTCTTCTACGATATCAGCAGGTTGCTCCAAATGATGACTAGGACTGATCAGACGTGAAACAACGTCTGTGGCTCGAGTTACGATCCAGGCGCACACTTTGAGTATGTCTTCTGGGTACGCCATTGTGAGATTTGTTGCCGGCTGACTTGTCTGTCATGTTTAAGGGCACTGTTTAACCCCGGCACTCCAAGTAACCTGGATTCATTGCCCATTGTTGGTTCCTTCTGAAATCTCATCAAGTCGATCAAAACTGGCACAGACATCATCTGAAGGACAGATTCCTCAGCAGCAATCTGTTAGAGAAGGTCAATTTGGTTTTGAATTCTCCGAATGAAATTTACCTGAGTGAATAATTCAACATATACTTTTGGTGGCCATGTATTTGCAGAGATGGCAGGGAGTCCAAACCATCTGTTGAAAAGACGCGCCAAACCAGCATCAATATCTTCTAGATCACTGCCGACCTCTGGAACAAGTCCGAGGTGTTGAACGATCTCAGTATGTGTTTTAGCAGCTTTTGTTTGCGCGAGTTGCTCCTCCTCCTCTTCATCCATCCCCTCTACCACGAGAATGTCTTGATTATGATCACTTGCTTTTGCGCCAAAGAGTGATGACCCAGATATGATTTTACAAACTGATTTGCGTAGCTCAGAGTCAATCAACAGAGTCTGTTGTTGGATATAGCACGAGGCATGACTATTAGCCTCAGGAAGAATCATCGTGGGTGGGCATAGAGAGGCCAGGAGATGTTTGTGACTAAAAGCAAGGGTCACTCCATCCCAGATGGTATCATCAGGATGCATGCCACAGTCGGGGCATTGCATGTCCCCTGCCAAGATCTGGAGTTTGCTGTACAGGAACCAGACTGTCCTGAAGATTTGCTCACTGACAAATGGTGTCGAGCCGCAGGCACGATAGCGCCGTGAGATAACTGTCACCCATGCCACAAATGGGGTTTCTGAGGATGTGAATGCTGCAGTGTACTCGTCGAGCAGATCATGAGTGAAGAAGGAAGCATTGTTGTAATTGAAAAGCCCTAGTTCGCGGGCATCTGGTCCCGCATATCACCGCCTGCCTGAAGAGCATTCATTGCACATCTCTACCTCCACTGTAGAAGAGACAGCTTCGGCCACTGTGTAAATTGTGCATGGCCGCTGAACGATATCTTTGTTCAGTCCCAAAGCGCCACAGCTGCACCGGGCATTCAGACCCATAGGTATGAGCTTCGGTGGTTTGTTGCCAGTGAAACTTCGCATATATAACTGAGGATCTTCTGGTAAGGCTGCCCAGATTGGTGCTAGAACTAGTAGATATGATTAGTGTTGCCGCGGCTCGGCTACGGCTGGCTCGGCTCGGCTTTTGATGGCTTCAGAGCCATCACGGGAATAAGCCAGCCAAGCTATTTTTAAACGGCTGGCTTCGACAGCTTCGGCTCGGCTTCCAGCTCGAGCCGCGGCTCAGGTGCATTTGGAATTTGCATTCCCGATGGCTCCCCTGCTAATGATAAGGGTCCTGAAGCATGGCATACACTGAATAACAAGTGTAGGTGTCCCTAGCTCGCTCTAAGTTCATCCACAAAAGCCGAAACCAATGCTGGTTGCTTTTCATGCCCGTGGGCTGACAGGGTTGTCAACTGAGCTGGAGTTCCAAAAGTGATTTGAGAGGTTGGTGGTTATGGTATAGAGGACCGAAATGCATAGGGAGCAGTTAGAAGGTTGTGGGATGTTCGGCTGGCCCACAGTGCAGTCAAATTGAAGGTCCAGTAAATCTGGTGTAAGCCATTTGCAGCCACGGCTAGCCGCGGGTGAAGCCGGCTCAAGCCGTAGCCAAGCCAATGGAAGCCACCATAGCAACAGCTGGCTCAGCTCAGCTTATTTTTGGCTTGGCTCCAATGGCTAGCTGAGCTGAGCCGAGCCGCGGCAACACTAGATATGATACAGACTTGTCTGTTTGGGCCATACGGACTACACAAAAACTCACATCAGATCTTCTTTCCCATGAGCTTGGAAATATAAACTCACCTTGTCCTTCTGGCAAACCTATTTCATTCCAATCTCGTGGATCTCTTGCATTAAGATCGCCAGTCAGGAGCTTCTGTAGATAATTCCGAGCGACAGATATGTGCCAACAGGCTGTGGGAGATGATTCTCGGCTGCACGACCAGCTCCCTATTCCTAGACCGTCTCCTTTATTAGTCACAATAGCTCTGGCCCTGAGCGCTTCAGGTTGGGACACGGTCGCTATGGAGAAAATGCTGATAGTGTTATCTCCCGAAACCTCTCTTGAGAACAAAGCTGCTTTGCAGGTTGAATCTACATGAATCGTAAGGCTACGTTTACTTGTCTATTGTTGGACTCACCATTTTCGTAGATATCATTAGTCAGAAAAGCTTCTGTCCCATGGTCGACCAGAAATTGTTCGTGCACACAGGGCTTCACACCAGGACAAGTGCATACAATAATTGTTTCAAAGCCCTCTATCAGTTGGATATGGTACCACAGTCCCTGAATAATTACTGGTTGTTAAGTCTATCTCAAAAGGTGATACAATTTAAGATTTACCGTTGAGACACACCGTCGTCTGTCCCATCCCTCGCACACAAATAATGCTTTGCTGATTTGAAAGAAACCAATCATCCCAATGCCCACACTATCCACAAATGACATATAATGGCTGTTGTTATTGGGTAAGGCCTGGTGAGAATCTTCGCTTTGCTGAACATATTTGTGTTGGTTCCAATCACCACCTTCATCAACATCTTGGCTGGGGTTGGAATCGAAGTGAAGGGACCCTGAGCCAGCTTCTCCAGAGATATGTGGATCTGATTCCACAGGCGCAGACTGCTCTGTAACCCAATTCTTTTTGGATGATTGGTGAGAGCCTGAGTGTCCTTCTGGGGCTTGTCTTTTCTTCTTCTTCTTCTTGAAAGGTGAAACATAGGTGTCCAAGGTAGCACTTATATCTTCAATTGTAAGGAGAGATATGTGTTGCTCTTCTGCCGGTGGCAGAACCAGGGGTGCAAGTTCACTGTTGTTGTCCCAAGACATGAGTTACACGCATAATTTCACGTGACTTTCCATGTGATGGGTGTCCAATCCAGAGATCACGCACCTCTCGGGAATGGCATATTCCCCGATCATGATCGACACTATGGATCAACACCACAGATCGGTATCCCTGCTTCCTCGCACAGCAGTCAGACCTGGCGGCTATTGTGCTGTTTTAGGTTTTCAATACTGCCATGCAACCAAGCATGTCACAGAGTCTGCCAACTACTACTAGTCTTGCTCAATTCCATGCACATGTTGTTATCTCTTGACTTATCGCGATGACAACTAGATGCAAAAGAAAGGGTGCAGACAATGCTCAAACTCATTCTAAACGTCCCAAGGCTACTGTTCAAACTTGTGATCTTTGTCCTGGAAAACCACCCCGTGCTCAGTGCAAACACACACTGAAAGGGCTTCAGTTTCTTGCCACTGTATGTCTCAATATCAAGACTCTTTCCGTCATTACGACTCTAAACTTTAGTTTTAGTCGTTTATAAAACGTAAGCCCGCCAAATCTACCTGTTTACCATCAGCAAAGGTGGATGGCTACAGATCGCATCATGTATTCCCTTGTAATTATTGATCACATCTTTGTTTTGCTATCAATCCATCAATTCTCGCTTATACTTTTTCCCGCTCTCTTGCTGTCCACTTCTTGCTCTTGTCTCGCTCGCCTTGTTGCCTAGTTTTTGCCCATGCTAGCTCTCCCTTGTGCTTGTGCTGCGTGGTTTCTAGTTCCTACTGATCCCTCCTCTGCTCTAGCTAGCCCGATGTTTTTCGCTGAACTTTCTATTTTTATAATAAAAAATTCTCATCACCTTGCTGTTGCCGTCTCGCTTCCTTACTGCTAGCTCGTCCTGGCCCTAGCTATTCCTGGCCCTAGCTGCTCCCTGCCCTAGCTTCTGCTTGCTCTAGATTTTCTTTTCAACCCTTTTGTATGTGCTGTTGCCTTCTCGCTTCCTCGCCCTAGCTGCTCACGCTCGCTGCTCGCTGCTCTCTCTGCTCCTCGCTGCTCCTTGGTTTAGCTGCTAGCTAGTATCTTCAGCTTCTCCTCTCTCTGCCTGCTCTTTGCTCTAGCTAGCCACAGCAGTGACACTAACTCTTTTAAGCTCTCTCCCCTCTGGTCCTCCTAGCCTTTTGGACTCATTGCTTCACAGCCTCTACATCTGCTAGCTAACTCATTTTGCACTGTGCTCAGACCTGGTCGTGCATTTATGGCCTGCTAGTATCACCGCCTTCCTTTTTCTCCCCTGTTCTCTGCATCCTTGCTCTGTTTCCTAGCTTAGGATCACTCACTGCTCCTCGCCTAGTAACTCCTGTGTCGCAGCCTCACCGCTGACTCTCGGTCAGCTTCGTTTTTGCTGCTACCCTTTTGTCGCTCACCAACGTCTTCCACGTGCTGTTGCCTTCATGAACCTTCACCTCCGCTTCTCCTGACTAGCTCTTGCTCGTTCTACCCTTTCTAGGTCTTACACTCTCCCTCTGCAATCTAGCTCTTCTATCTGCGCAGCAGCCACCATAACCCGCTTTCACCTCACAAACCTACGTCCGAGGTTCTCCGTTCAACACTGCAGGCAGCTTGATGCTATCTCGCCGTCGCTAGTTCGTGAATACCAGCTCTCTCGACATGGAGACTCTAATTGCCGCTCTGGAGATGGCTCTTCAGGATGGTGTTGATCATAGGTCGGACGATGCTGTTTCCAAGAGCCTCTCCATCCCTTCAGGCTTCTGTCCAGACATTGTCAACGGTGTTGCTGTTGGCGATTTGGGTATGCTGTCAGGTGGGGATCTGGATAAATTGTATGTAGATATCCAGGAGGTCGTGCACCATGTTAGGACCAGCCGCTGAAGTATGTCATTCGCACAATGTTTTCGATGCCCAAGGCTTCTCTAGTTACAATTGTCTATATGTACAATGCCTCCATGAATTCTATGCCCTCGTGGTTCACATGTGCGTTGTGCTTCTCCTTCAGAGTCAGTTTCCAGCAGTACACTTGATGCAGTGCAGCTAGCATTCACATTGCGCATGTCAGAATGTGCGCTGGACGTCCTCTGCCTTGAGACCGACATGTCCACCGATGACCTTCAGGCTGCGCACTGCTTCGAAGAGACAGACTCCGTAGGTTAAAGCCTCTCAGTCCGCCGCTGACTCTCACGGTAAGCTGCAGAATGTTCGGTGTGTCCAGGTGCGCAACAATGTTGCGGACCTGGTAGTTGTTTCGAAAAACAATGTTCACCGTGTCGAGATTCGCTAAAGTATATCTGGGGCCATCAAGCCGTAGATTCATCAACATCTGAATCTGATGTGGTGTTTGCGCCCTTGTCTTGGACCATCATGATGAGAGTGAAACCACGGTGCAGCCGGCACTATCGGGCGACCAGCTCCAATTTTTTTGTGAGAGCTGCGGGGTGCAGAGCTACTGCGTTGGTCACTTTTCACTCGTCCCAATTACCTTGAATGACACCAGTTTCCAGACTATTTAATGTCGTACACGAGATCGGACCCGCCACTTGCGCGAGTGTCTTACGGCTCAAAATACCCGCGACTGGGCCTGTATATTGTGTACGAGGCCAGCGGATGCCGAAAGGGTCTGGTATTCTTTCATGGTCCACCTTGAGGAGTGTTCTGCTCGGGTACTCTTAATATTTTGCCGACGCCCCGCCGCTGCTGACGGAATTAATGCCTAGTATCGGAACTCCCTCCCGTGGATTCTCGGCCCTCACAGGCTCACCAATTTGGTCACTTTTCACCTAAAACCTCAGCCGTTTTCAAGTTTGCACAACTTTCGGGTGATCGACATCGGGATCAAGCCCCTAGGATTGTTTCAGCTGCAGATTGGATCTGCATTGCCTTATCTGAATCAGGATGTGGATGCCCGCTCTCCGGTCGTCGTTCAGTTCAGCATCAAGATAATCGTTCGTTCCAGAGATCTCGTCATTTGGTGGATTTTTCCGCATTCTGCAGCGACTGAGAGACTTTCGGCTGTGGTAATCAGAGGTCTCAATCATTTGGCAAATGTGGAGGAGGAACTAGACTATCCTTTGTTTGCGTTCAGCAGCGGGATCTTGCATAGTTAATCCCAGTCGCATGCATTTCATGCGCCTCTCATCTGTATCGTGCTCACATCAGCGGCTGACTGTTGCCAAGTTCATGGTGTGTGGTTTCCTTGTCAACCAACTATGAAAAAAAGTTCCTTTGCCAAGAGCACATATTTTGGGCCGCGAAAGTGTGTCCTCTGAAACTGCCATTCGCGTCTGTATGGCTCGAACCCGCATGACGGACTATGACGGACCTGTCGCGGCCACTCAATTGAATTCTGTTGATGGAAACCGCTCGAAAATCAGTAAGAAAGTGACTAGGGGCGCCGACTCGGAAGAGGGTGATGCCAAACACAAGCATACCGTGAATTTTCATCTGCGTGACTTGTTTCCGCCTCATCATGACCTCCAATCTCCTTGAGTATCCGATCTTGAAAAACGCACCTTGGTCCACAGCGGCTTTCGATGTTGAGGACTGGAGAACATTGAATGCTGCGGTAACAAACCCTGGGACCAAGGTACGGCGTTGCTTTTCTTCTGGCGAGCCGGATCTACACTTTCTTGACACTCTCACTGCCTAGAAATTCATAAACCTCGTGATCCATCACATCTCTCATCCGGACGACCTTTGGCCTACCACTCCTGGAGGCTCACTTAGTCCTGCCACCGAAGATAAGACATCATTTCTTAGATGGTTAACCAGCGACTCCGTCTCGTCCCCTGTAACGACTAAGGCCGCTTATCTGCGCGCTGCTATCATACTCGCCTTGCAGGTGGCGAATCTCACATTGGGTTGGAGCTCCAGAAACAACTTACCCCGTCCTTCTCGTGAAATATTGCCTCTGCCACTCAAAACTGACAACAATATTCTCAAATTTGTGCAGCATATTGTGGACCGATCTTTGTTCAAACTGATCCTTTCGTCATAGGCGATGATACGTCTAGAAAACTTGCATTCTTTGGTCACAATTACAGCTGCAAAACACACGACATCCGTATCCGACGCATGGAGTGCCGATCAGACAGGCTCATTAGGACTGTTAATCCAGTGTGTGAAGAACCCGAAAAACTACAAGATCGTCAGCAATTTTCAATATGCCGCCTTGGCACTTACGTGGTTGTATGAGGTTTGAAACGATTTTGCCATGTTGCATTAGCCTACGCTCATTCTTTATTTCAGGCAGACATGTTGTATCCTGAACTCTGGACTCAACAAGTTCTGATGAATCGATATCGAGTTGGAGCAGATAAATTATCTGACATGGCAGGGGTTCCCGTTACCCGTGTTCTCAAGTGGGCGATGTTTGTGTCACCCTTCCTCCTGTTCTGGGATCGGGTGCTAAAAGATAATAAGATTGGGCCTGAGTGTTAGAATCAGGCAAGCACAGTGGTCTGAGTCAACAGTGAGAAACTCTAATTGAAGAGAGAGACAAGTCAACTAACCTGAGTCAACAGTGAGAAACTGGGGACTCAGGCTCTACACTAGGCTACTTATATACACAATGGCATGCACAGCCTCGAGGCTGTGCCTGTCACAATGCACAGCAACAATCAGACACCATGGAAGCCATCAGGTCCATCAGGATACTGGTGTTTCACATGTCTAAACTAAGTGTCCATGAAACACAACAACACAAATGAGAATGCTGGAAGTCCCACACTTCAACACTGAGCTGTTTTTCGAGGTAATCTGCAACACGCATTGCCTTCCTTCCCCTGACTGTTCACAGACGTGGTACCACCTACGCACTGGACGGAACAACAAGCGGCCTGCCATGATTTAAAACACGGAAGACAAGATTTGGAAGGCTGTCCTCGATATTGCTGGGGGTGCTGAGGTCAGTCCCCGAGTCGGGGTTTTACTGGCTGAGCTCCAGAAAATCGATTTTGGCAAACACAATGAATGGTTCAGTAAGAGCGCCGGCTGTCCCTCTTGTGATCACGTCTCATGTCCTTTTATTAGAGATCGTCATTGACGTTGACGTGCTGGATGGTCTGATCTCCATGGAAGGCGGGGACGACGTTGAAGTATGGGGCGCCCCCCCTGCATCAATCGGAGCGGTGACAAATGATATGAATTGGATGCCGGTCACATTCCCCACGTTTGATGTAGTGCTCGTGCATCCGTTTGCTGAAAGGGAGCAGGAGCTATCCCAACCGATGAAGAATCACAGCAGTTGGGCTCCCGGTCTTGTAGCGTGGAATCTCACACGACGCGGATTACTGACATCTTGTCTGACAGCGCCAGTACTCCACTTCTGCCCTTGCCAGGGTCTTCTTCAAAGCATTTGAGGAGCCCTGTTGAACCCGAACCCGAATCGGATTCATCGAGCGAGCGAGGGTCTCCGGGCCCCATGCCACCCCCCCCCCGTCTCCGAGGAAATCATGAGCAAGAGCGCCCCATGGCAGCATCGCGGCTTCACATTGCTCCACCTGAACCGCTGTAAAGCCAGAAGCGCCTTCAACTTCCAGTTCTTACGCTCCTATGAGAAGTAAAAAGCGTAGACGGGTTGAATCTGAGGCCACTGTACAAAAAAACGCTGAGGATCTGAACCCATACGATATATGGGAGGAGAAAAGTGTACGTTCCTTCATCTCAACTTTTGCTTGCCCTATTGACCGTCACCTGCCAGCACATTTACAGCCCACGCAATACCGACCTCCGCAAGCAGGGGCATTTTTCCAATGATTTGAATGACACCAAATTCTTCCCAGTGAGCCACTCATTGTAGTTCATTGTACTCTTTTCTCAGACTCGATCTTAAGCGAGCTCTCACCACCTTTCCACTCCATTATTGGGACCGGGACGCAGACCAAGTTTCGGTATTTGACTACCGAGGCCATTCTCATACCGTAAGTGTCACTATTCACAGATGTCTTTTCTCACAACTCGCAATTCGCAGGGGACTGAAGAGTATGAGTTCCTCCTGTCCCTCGAACAATCGACCTTCACTGCCAACGGGCAAGATTTAATGCTTCAGGGGCTTCTGACTCATCCGCCGTATCCGCCACCATTGCATTGCATCAAAGCAGCCATGACTCTCTTGACGGCTGCTCCACGTCCGACATCTGTTATAACCGTCGCTCACGACAAGTGGAAGAGGCTGGTGAGGTCTAAAGAAATCCAAGCCCTTTGGAATCACGGGTCGCATGTCTGGATTGACGGAATGACTGTCAATCTTGATATATCGTTTGACCCGGCCTCTATAGGTCGCCTGCACTCCCTCAATGACCCGTTCGAGTTCCAAGGTTCTCTCTCTCCTCATTTTGTAGCTGCATCCATTATCTAACCTTTGGCGCTAGAACAAGGGTTCCGCGTCAAGCCAAACTATACCACCTGCATCAAGGTTGGAACCCTCACTGACCTTTTCGCGGAGGCACAAAAACCTGAACTTGAAGCCCGGGTACTCAACGCGCTGGATCTCCCGATAGCTCATCTTGGAATTCCTAATCCTCTCTTAGGAAGGCGAGTTCGCCATCATCACAAACCTCCACCTCTTGTTGACGGTTGCATTTAGCTCTCTTGATCTCGAGATCCAGGTGTATGTCCAGACAAGAGGCCGGGAGGGACTTGTGCCGGATGCCATGCCCCCATTCGAGGACCTGGTGTGGAGCCTCATAGGCCTCTGCAACACCTTCACAAAATGGCATTTCGACTACACGGACACTAGATTTCACGTGAAGAGTGGGAGGAAACTGCTCTTCGGTGGAAGAGCTGAAAGAAGACGGGATCGACATCCGCTTTGGCCGCCTCGAAGATGTGTTTGGTCTGCACAAAATTGACTTCACAACAGCGAATTTAGACCGCTATAAGTATCAGTGCTCCATCCTCGACAGTTCTGGGACATTGTGAGTCAATGTCATGATTATCCATTGCAGTGTTGACCGTCCCCTAGCCTAATGCAAGCTGGAACCCCCCATATAGTTATAGGTCCCGAACACGCTGTGACTCTTGGTGGGCATGACTTGAGTCTCGAAATGATGCGTAAGACATTGTACATGATGCTCCATTTCTTGATATTGGAAAATTTTGTGACGAACACAACCCATCACAGTCTGCGGCAGATGCTCGTTCGCGTCCAGGTACTGTGGTTGGACTCGTACAATCCAGGTGAGTCGCGCGGTATACCCCTCGACCTTTGCGCTGATGTATCACAGAAATACCTGCTCGAATTGCTGTGCCGTTGCCGGAATACTGCCCCAATCAAGATGAAAGCAAGGGGCTCATCGATATCATTGGTCTTTCTGCCATAAACTCTTTAGGGATAGCTCTGGATCGTAGGACGTATAGCAAGAACCCCGTGAGTGACGAGGAGCATCTGCAGCTGAAGACCGCCACATGGCGTACTCCAATTGGCATGTGATATGGGCAGCCACTCATACTCTTCATGACGCCACGGGCCGGAACCTGGATTTGGCTCGAGATGTGTGTACGGTGAGAAGTCGCATGCTCAAGTCAGAGGCCCCTTTCTCATTTGCGACAGCCCTTCATTCTGCACTTGGCAATAACCATGTATAACTACCGAGTTCGTGAAGCCATCGCTTGCAGCAAGGTCGAGGGATTCACAGTCAAGCAGTTCAAGGAGGAGTTGGGTAAAGTCCTCAAGCGGTATGAATCTGGCCTACAAGAGAAGTTCGACGCAGGGACTCCGGGTCCCGCCCACACTCGATTCTTCTTGTTTTCCAACTCTGATCTCGAAGTACAGCTGAAATGAAGTAATTGTATTATTGAATAAAATACATGATTTATGTCTGAGCTACGACGTTTTCGCGTGCTTGCGTGAGACAGGTGAACTCCCTTCCTCTTCGTAGGTGCGACTCTTGCGTACCAAAGCGACCCTCGCTTTCGTGTGGTCCTTCGCCAGCAGTGGAGCCTATAGTATTGGATTAGTGGCGCATCATGTCGACATTTGAGTAAGGACCTTGTGCAGCAGAGATATTACATTTATCCGGATGAGGAATTTGTACATTCTGCTCCCTTCATGCCCCATGGGGACAACCCGAAAGGTTATGGTGCATTCCACGATGTCTCCGACTGCGAACACCTTGGGTGAACACCGGATCATCCTGATTATCTCCATAAGCCTTTCCTATAGTTTAATCCAATACTCACCTCTTGTTGCCGTCGACAGCCTCTCTTTGTTCAAAGTAATCGACCATGTTGTCTTCTGCGTGGAATAGGTTGGAACCTTTCAAGCCGAACAAGACTCCCTTTGGATCCACTCCTTCCAGAAAAGCAACATCCACCCCCTCAGGACTGTCTTTGCAGGAAGTGAAGTATCTGCAGGCAGCGGTGGCGCCTTTGTGCTGCTGGTACGGGCTGCCACAGCCATCTCCTGTGAAGGTCTCCCCGCTCAAATAGGCCTCGAACTGCTCGCGGATGGCGAGGATATTGAGCACTACTTTATCGAACAACGATGAGCCGAGTCCGGTGAGTTTGACCATCTGCTGGAGCCCGATACTATTGTGTTGGTGCTTTGCTTCAGGTCTACGAAGTCTAAGGTTAAACGCCACAGACCGTGGAGATGAACAATATCACTGACCGGATGCTTATGGGGGGCAGCAACTTCTCGAACAGGATTCCTATGACCCTCACAAATACTTCGTGTTCCTCATCATCGAAGGTGTGATGGAGCCGTAAATCATTGCCCACATCGACAATTAGAAAATCCTGCGCGATGCTCTGTCTGATATGATCAGCTTCGGTGGGGAGCAGGGCCTCTCGACGTACGTCCATACTAGCAGCGCAAATAACACTCTTCATACTGATGACTTGCTCTATGTGGGCGAGTCCTACCTCTTCCACCAGCGATGCTGCACGACGCGATTTCAGCATCTCGTGGTTTCGAAAAAATATGTGAACCTCACCCGCTTTCACAAAATCGTAGCGACTGTTCATGGGAAATCCGGTTGTGCTCAAAAGCTGTCCAGAACTACCTTTATCATGCTGCTTTTCTCCCAGCTTGCCCCTTTGTGACCAGATATGGGGATTATTGGACCGATGGCCGGGATTTGAAATCGGGCTATGCGCTGCAGCTGATCGATTTGTTTCAGATGCACCATGTGCGCCAGTTCGCACAATGTCCAAATGCAGCCAGATAAGGCACCCGACCCGGCTTTAAAAAGGTGACGGTGCTTGGTTTTTTTACTTGCCTCACCATGCCCCTGTGAAAGAAAAACAGAGCTGCGTCTGAAATCCTGACCGACGACGAGATGGAAGGTTTTATTGAAGATGATGCTATCGCTTCTGAGGTGCACTATTAGCTGAAGCCATGCAGCGATGCTATGTCAGTGGTGACCGATGCCTTGTGGGTTGATTCGACACTCATCTGCTTGCACCCCAGCCGTTAATCCTTTTTCACAGTGACCTTGGGGCCACGGATTCTCCCCAGGCGAACCGTAGACGGTCAGTGTATTTCTGAGAATGATTGACTGTGCTGACCCTTCCTGCCAGGGATGAGGCGGAAGACCAAGACCAAGACCAGGATGAGGACGACGAACTGTAAGTGTGCCAACATTAGTGGCCATTCTGCTGACGTCGTGTGTGCATAAAGTGCACCGAGTCCAGTCAAGAAATTCAAGCTACCAATCGCAATGTGAGTGCATGACCTACTTCTGCATGGTGACCCACTCATTGTTGATGTAGAAAAGCGAAGGGTGCACCCGAAAGCTCGGGCTAAGGCGCGTCAAAGGCGCGAAAGTCTGTTCCGTGAGTGCGAACTTGGACTACTTCTTCGCTTCTGATCGGCTGTTACAGAATGGCCGATGTTCTAGAGATCTGCGACTCGGATGATGAGTAAGATTCACCAGTTAGACACTTCACTGGCTGACAGTTGTGGTACATCAGGTTTCCTGACGGTATTGCATTGCCGCCAGCCAAGGCCACGAAGTCTATGCCTAGAAAAAAGTATGCCAGCCCTCAGCGGTATCTCGCCGTACTCTCAACCGTATTCAGAGTGGTGGAGTTCACTCCTCCTCTAGCGACAAGATCGGCTTCAAAGTATGTCGATGCTGCTGTACCTCTCCATCTAACCTGACATGGACTACAGGAAATTGTTGTTCACTCCTACCACTCCAGAGTACGTTCCTCGTGTTATCCTGTAGTTCACCCGTCACTGAGAGTCCTGACAGCAGTTCACGTGCGAAGAGGGGTAAGGTCTCGAAGACTCAGTACGTGGTGTACAAAATTTAGACCTGACTGGTTTCTTGACTAGGTTGGAAGCGGCTAACAGGCCCGGTACCCCGTGAGTGTGGCAATACTGTGTCAGTAGAAACATATTCTCACCGCACGTACAGGAGTGGTAATGGGTGATACTCTCTTGAAATTTTCGGAAAACTATTTGTCTGACCAGGTGAAGCAGTACTCTGTGGGAGAACGAGCATGCAGAGAGCCCGCCTTGGTCATCCTCGTAAGATCAGTTATTTTCATGTTGTACGGATTCTTACTTGGGGGTTCCAGTCCTAGGTAATGGGATATATCTGAGTGACGTCCCCAGCTGACGTTTTGGCAAGTAAATCTACCAGAAAGCGCCAGGTTAGGCTGGCATTCAAGGCTTGTCTTCGTTTCCCACTCATACTTCAATCAAGGTTAGAAGAGGCTCTGATGCGGAGCCACCGACGACGCCGTATGTGTCTTTCTATTGGCTCTTGAGCAGGTCCATCACACAAGCTGACATGATTGCGCTAGGAAACACCCGACGTATGTGAAGCATGATTTCTCTGCGCCATTCCGTGCTCATAGGTATTGATCAGTGCTGAACATGCACCGGCTATGAATACTTCGTAAGCTTGCTCACTCATATCTTCACTTTCCTCTGACATTGGACAGGCCTTCGAAGCGCAAGCAGTATCTCTCTCCCCAGTTCTCGACTTTGTCGACTGATATCTCTGACTCACAGGGACAACATTGACAATGGAGACTCCTTGAAACTGACGACGCTCAAACGGTCACCCGTCAAGAAAGCCAAGCCCATCCTGGACGACGGCAGTGACGACGCCGACAATGTGTGAGTGACTTTTATTGCCCACAGAGGCATCTAATGATTGTCCCAGGATCATTTCCATGCCAGTCACCAAAAGCAAGATGAAGGCCACGATGCCCAACACCAAGAAGATCGGGACAGCTAAGACGAAAGCCAGCGATGGCATTGAAGAGTGCATTTTGTTGTTTCCCATCGGTCTCCAGCTCATCCTCATATTTAGGCCTACCCTCAGCTCTTCTGCAAACGGAAAGGGCAAAGAATCCTCACTCAGTAGCAGAAAAGCGAAAACCAAGATGGATGTCGATGGTGAGGACCATGCCGGGTACGTGAGCTCACCAAATGTTAATCCCGAAGCTAATGGTTCTGAAGGGATGTTGGGGGAAAGCTCGAAGCCGCAGCACAAATCAATAGCCGGAAGCCAAAGGCAAAACCGTCAGGCGGCGATGACAAAAAAGTCTCGGGCAGTGATGTCATCGATACCTTGACATTTGCGCAGCATTTACAGATGAAGCCCTTGCCTAAGGTCACCAAAGTACCGCTGAAACAGAGCAGCATGTGAGGATAATCTTCGCTAGTGGTTATTGATTTGACCCTTTGACTCAGCTATACCGAGCCCGAGCATTGCGAGGTCTCCGTCCCATGCATCCAAGATCCGATGCTCAAGAAAGATTATCTAGGGGGCCACTTGCCCAAACTCCGGTTGGTTCTGTGTCACATACTGCAATAGCGCCCTCATAATTCATTGCATAGGGCGAGAATATTGAGCGGCTGGTCTACTTCTACCAACTCCAGGCAACATTCAGACCCTGGCTTTTGGTTTTCCAACTGGGGCATTGTCTCCCCCCATATGTTGATTAAGTATGTCACTTTTTGTCTCCTTTTCAGCAGTTTAAATCAACCTTTAGCTTGGCTCTCGCTCCAATCAGATTTAGCTCCCACGGCAAATTCATCAACCTGAGCCGAGTCCATCCAAGCTATCTTAGCTCGCGCTCCACTGGGAGTAACAGCACCGCGCTTTTCACGCCTGATGGTTTGGCCATCTGTATGACGACGGGCTGTGCAAAAGCGTCCTCATTACTCACGCCAGGTGCCAATAATCGAAAGCATCTTGACATCTTGCTGTATACACAGGAGCTCGAGAGGCTCCAGGTGGAGGTATGCACTCGCCTTTACCTGTCGGAAACTTTTGTGAAGGCCCAGATGAACTCCGACTCGGAGATTCAGATGGCTACAAAACCGAGTGGGTGCTCGCCGATGACTTACTCTCTGCGTCTTCACTGATGACTTGAAATAGACCTCTGCCACCTCCTCACCCAAAAAGAAAGTAATGCCTGGGTTCACCAAACCTGTGCTAGATGCAACGGACACCAGTGAGCCTCAAATGAATCTCGCTGGCACATATATTTATCATGTTTGCAGTCCCCATTTACGACGGACGCGCTGTGCCATATACTCCCGCGGAAATCAGCCACTTGCATGAAGTTCTACCTCCTTGGGAGAAGGAGATACCAATGGACTCTTGCGTCGTGGTCGGACACACGGTCGGAGGCTACTATGATGGCGCCAGTGATGCGAGAGTGAACTTCAATATCTTGATGGTCATCCTTATCAGCATGCCGGTTAGATATGACGACGAAGCAGATTAGAGTTAGAACATTCAGTTACGTTTAAGCCCCATGCCCACATGCCGTATGCCAATATATGCCCCATGCTTCATGCTATCGAAAGATCACTGAACAGTGACAAACATGTACAAGCATGAAATTCAACGCACGTGCCATATCCGTGTCATCACTCTACTATGGCACTGCATTTCGCGGCATTTCGAGCCGACACGGCACGTGCCAAAGATGAACCATTGGAACTTCTTGTTACTTACCCTCATCTCGACCTCTCCGATGTTCCAGAACTGGCTGCTTTTTCTGTGCTTGTACTTATATGCTTTCTTCCGAGGTCCTCCCATAGGTCTCAATGATACCCATGGCTGCGACAGTTGGTGGCCGATGACGGGGCGGCATGCTGTGCATTTGCATAGTGGATGGTGTGTCTCAGCGCAGCAACATTGTGTTGTTAATCGATAGGCTCCCTCAGTACCGGCACTAGTCGTGCCCCCGACACCTGGCAGTTCGTCTTTGGCGAGGTACCCGCTCTGGCAGTTCCTGATCCCGAGACTGGCATGGTGGATGCAGTCAGGGACAAATACGTTAGGGGCACGCAGGGTGCTGTTAGACTGCATGCAGTCCGTTCGTTTGGATACAGGCCTGCGCAGCAGCTATCAAATTACACGGCAAATTCGCTCCGACCTCTGAGATAGGAGGGGGGAAGTCATTGCCAAACATTCCGAGTGCGCTTCTTGAAGAGCATACTAGCTGGTCAGCGGAACCTGAAGAACTAGGCACCAGTGATTTTGCATTTGTGGCCCACGTCCCTGTCAGCGATGCCAAGGCAACGTTAGCTTTGGACACAAGCTGTGTCCAAAGGCAAATCCCATTGAACGGACTGGGTCCATTCGTGACTGTATATTCTGCGTGGTTTGGCTTTCGTGCACATGCTTCAGGGAGCTTACAACCTTAACAAATGCGCTCTGCTAGATGACCACACCTGTGCCAAGTGTGAGACGTACACATCTATATTTAAGCCGCTAGATGTCAAGGCCGCCCAGGTTAAATGGCCCGCCCAAACTCAAGGCCGCCCTCAGGCACAGCGCACAACTGTGGAAAACAGTAAAGTGAGAAAACGGGTGCTGAGACAACATGCAAAGCGTGACAGGCTATACCAGACGAAAACCGATGACTTAACCGATGACAGTCGAAATGTTTTTCCACCTGAACCAGCATCTAACTAACTATTACACAAGGTGGCAACAGGGTATTGTGGAGAATTGAAACCTGCTGCTTTCGAGGAAGCCGGATGCACGGTGTGCGGATGCTTGACCATACAAACGGAATTGACTTCGCTCAAGGACTCGCTGTGCTCTCTAGACTTGCTAGAAAGGAAGATGTTACTCGCAAAGAGCGGACATCTGAGTCGGATCCGATAGAAGAGCTTACGGGGACGGTAATAGACAGTGGATGTGACAACATCTGTGTCGAATGTGAGACCTCCTTGAAGAAGAAAAAAATGCCACTCTTCGCATTAGCTAACGGGTTTTGGATCAGGCACGTTCCTCCACAATTGCAGAACTTGACTTTCGCAGAGGGGATGCTGATTGCAAAGGTCAGACACAACAGGGCCCTCGTCAGGGTCTCCTCCGGTCGGGCGAAAATGATATCAAATATCATAATGTTCTCGAACCCGATGTTAAAGACGTACAATGAGTTGCCGCCCACCAGGGAAGATCTCGAGGAGGTCCTCGCTTTCATATTCATCGGGTCTGCTCAACCTACACCAGAGGACTTCAAGTGAACACCCATGTTTGTCAGGCGCAACAAGGTTGCAGATGCGTTGGAGTGGCTGAAGTTAAACCACCGCGACTATGCGGACATCATCATTTCAAAGGAAAATCTGGACTCGTACGAACATGCAGGGGTTCCCGTAACGGTCGACTTCAAGAGGACCGAACATTCAGCCAGCAACAAGTTGCCAACAGAAATGAGTGTCCATGATGACGAGGACGACAAGGGCACCACTGATGGACCTTGCCCTTTCAGTGTTCATGGCTTGACGGGGCCGGAATATGAGGAGATGGACATGCAAGCTCTGAAAATAAAGGCCGCCGCGCATTTATTGAACGATGGGAAAACACTTGCTGTTGGCCATGCAGAGAAACCAGCTTCGATGTACGACAATCCGCAAGCTTATCCACAGATGTTTCCCTGGCTGTTCCCTTACAGATTTGGAGGCTTCGGGAACGAACTTATTTCTGGCAGAATTGGAGAAGGCACGCACATGCGCAATTTGCTACTCTACCAAGACAAGTGATTCCAGACGGATGTATATTTTCCAATAGTCACGTTCAACCATCTTCAAATGAAGAAAACGAGCTCCCAAAGTTTTCTGCTGGCGGACTGAGCAAACTTTCCAATCATTGCTGATCGTCTGCTGGGCTTGAACTTACCTGTGTTGAACGACCTGACGGACCGCATGATCAACGGTGAAACGGTAAAACCAATAACAACGGCAGAAAAAGAATGCTTTGATGTCCTGGGAAATTTAGACAGCATAGCTGGGAAAGTTAAAGGGTCTCTAACGAGCAAAAAATACTTGCGATCCGAGATATGGTCGCTGACTGGCTTCATGGGGGCACCCACATGGTTTATAACGCTCTCGCCCGCAGATCTATCACACCCCCTGTGCCTCTACTACGCAGGATCAAAAATCGACTTCTCACCCACGATCCTCTGCCATGACGACAGGTGCCTGTTAATTTCGAAAAATCCGGTGGCTGCTGCTAGGTTCTTCAACTACGTCGTGAGAGCCTTCATCAAGCACGTCCTCGGGGTAGAAACTGATCATAACGGAGTGTACGGCAAGACAGGTGCATACTATGGCATGGTTGAGCAGCAAGGGAGATTAACGTTGCATCTGCACATGCTTCTATATGTCAAGGGAGCGCTCTCGCCACAGGAAATCAGGAACCGTCTCCATCCCAGGGTCCGAGTTTGAGCTGGCTTTAATCAAGTACCTCGAAGGTTCTCATGTGGGAGAGTATCAGGGCACGGATATGGCTGCAATGGCACAGACTCATGGACCACGGATAAGGAACCAGCCATCAACATCCTAGGCAATTTGAAGGTACCTCCAGGAGATCCTGAGGACAATGCTGCACTCAGAATGCCTTCAGCTCCACCAGCGGAATGTGCACCGAATCCCGAGTGCGGCAAGTGCGCCCAGTGCACGGGGCTTGCAACTTGGTGGTCGGCCTTCTGGCGGCGGACAAATGAGCTAATTTATAGGACGAATGTACACGAGCACTGGCACGCGCATGCAGCCACGACCACTGAACATCAGGTGAAAGCCAAGAGAGGGCCACCCGGAGCCAAAATTAAATACACCGGAGCAAAAGGATGCCTAAACAAGGAAGGGGTCTGCATGGCAAGATTCCCCAGAGATATTGTTCCGGAATCAGTTGTCGACTATACAGACAGTTCCATCAACATGAAAAAGCTAGAAGGAAGCTGAGTTTCCCAACAAAGTGGTAGTCAAGAAGGTCAAAGGATCTATCTGTCAAGTACCGGATTCCATCGGGGCCCATCAGGGTCCGATGGGTCCTGTCAAGACAATAGCTTATGTGAACGATAAGGGAGGAACATCACCAAGGGGGACTTCGTGGATAAGTGTGAAGTCCTATCGGAGGCCGGACAGAGGTCCGACTCGGGGACCGACGGAGGGAGTGGACTTGGCTTCAGCTCGTGCGCTGCACCCTTCTCTACACCCGGTGTCCAATTTCGGAGGAGAGCGGAGGACCGAGAGGATGCGAACTGAGAGGAGGGAAACTTAGTCGATATTCAAACTGACTAGAAGTGAGAATACATTGAGCTATTTAAATGGTATCGTAGTGTAATTAATCATCTGGGTCCGAGAATCCCCGCGATGGGAATGAGTATGTAGGAGTCATTGCAAGTCACTGCTGTGTCGGCGGCCGTCAGGAGGCCGAGGACGCCGATGAAGAAAGTCATAATGAATCATAGGGAGTCTTGAGCATATGGTGAATGAAGCGACCAATAAGAATGAGAACATTACGAATCGGTGATTCTCGGAGGCCGAGGGAGTCCGATGTCACGGTACGTGACACTATCGTAGGCTCCTCCAGCCTCGATGACTATAAACATAGGCCGCTGGAGCTGAGCCACATCACCTTATTTGAATGGGTCCAATGCTCTGAGGTGTTCAAGAGAACGCCAAAGCAGACGAGGGACTTTTGTGATAGCATTGACGAAGCAGAGATGCCAGACATCGTTACTCACCCAGAAGATTTCCAAGAGAGTGAGGACAAGAAAAAAAATCTGTCACATGCGAGATACCCTTTCGCTCCATCCCACCCTCAGTATCGAACACACTGCGTCCGCATCTACCCGGAAAACCTTACCTCCGTTGTACCGAACTTTGTTGGTGGCTCCCTCCCTCGGCGAGACGCGGGTGACCGTGAGTACTACAGTTGCACAATGCTGACTCTTTTTAAACCATGGAGATCGGGGATGGACTTGAAAACCTCGGCAATGGACTGGGACACGGCATTCATAACTTTCTCGTTCACTCCAAGGCAGATGAAATTAATGGACAACTTCAACCTGAGATACGAATGCAACGATGCTCGGACGATCATTACGCGCAATTGAAGAAAAAGAACACGGAAGCTAGAAAGACACAGCAACTTGCTTGTCTTGGGGACGAGGATGACGATAAAAACGACTATGACGGTGTAAACGACGGCATCGAGATGGACAATAATGGATATGGTACAAACTACTCTCAGGATGGACCCAGTCACAAAAGACAGGCAGCAAAGAGAGCTGAGATGCAGTTGATGATGACACAGGCCGATTGGCTAGAAAAACAAAAGCGTCTTACCAGATAAAGGACCACTCTGAACGTCGAACCACTGGTACCTGCTGCAAGGCTAATCCCATCGGCTTGGCGAGCAATAATTACCACACTGAAAGAAAAGCTTCTGGCTGAGAAGCAGAAAGGAATTCCTGCACCGCCCAAAGACAAAACAAAAAAGCAGTATTGTGAAGAAGGCCGAGTAGAAATTGTCGGCAGGGAGTTCTTCACCCAGAAGTTCCGAGCAGCGACAGTAGACACCCAAAAGTCAATCAATAAAATCGCTGAAGACTTCGGCCTAAACACCAGCCAGCAAAGAGCTTTTAAACTGATTGCGAACCATGCAGTGGCTAGCGCAGCAGATAACCTCACCAAGCCAGCACAGTTGAAGATGTATCTCAGCGGCATGGGAGGAACTGGAAAGTCGCAAGTTATTAAGGCGTTGAGCCAGTTCTTCACCGCACGAAACGAGGCCCATTGTTTTGTTATAGTCGCTCCCACCGGCGCTGCAGCGGCGTTGTTGAATGGCTACACTTACCATACGCTTCTGGGTATCCGGATTGATGCGTGGAAACAAGATGAGGCTGTGGTCAGCGCATAGAGCGACTACGCAGAGTAGATTATATTTTCCTGGACGAGGTGTCCATGGTTGCTTGCCATGAGCTTCATCTGATAAGTGCAAAGTTGGCAAAAATTCACAATGTCCACGACACGCCTTTCAGGGGGATGAACATGATCTTTGCAGGGGATTTTGCGCAACTAGCACCCACGAGCGGTGCAGCCCTGTACGGCGAGAAGGTCTTGAAGACTTGCGACACGAACATGTCTGCACACAATCAAGAAGCCGCTCTTGGGAAGATACTGTGGCACCAGATAACCACGGTGGTAATACTGCGAGAAAATATGAGGCAGACTAGTAAAAATATCGATGACATCAAGCTGAGAACAGTGTTGACCAACATGAGATATGCTGCCTGCACACCAACAGACATCGCATTCTTGGAGACTAGAATTGCTTGATCTGGAAAAACCCAAGGGTTGCCTCGGCTCACAGAGCCACGATTTTGCAACATGTCGATCATCACTGCCCTCAACACACATAAGGACTACCTGAATGATGCCGGATCGGTTCGATTTGCTGAGGACACTGGTCAGACACTGACAGAGTTCTACTCCATCGACAAATTGAGCATGCACAGCCAAGCCTGGAGGGTCAAGCGGCCCCGACGAAAAGCTAAAAAAATTGCAGCAGCGTCCAAGGGTATAAGCAAGTCGATGCAGGAGGACCTCTGGAAAGCGCCACCTTCTTCAACCAGCAAGAATATTGCCAGAAAGCTCGCGCTTTGTATCGGCTTGCCCGTTATGATCCGAAACAACGACGCAACCGAGTTGTGCATCACTAAAGACCAGGAAGCGACTGTAGTAGGCTGGGAGAGTTCAACAGGCCCATTTGAACAGCAAGTGCTGGAGACGCTGTTCCTCAAGCTCGTCGCTCCTCCGAAAGACGTCAGTGTTCCGGGGCTGCCCACAAACATTATTCCAATGACCAGGTCGGGAACACAGCTGACCTGCAACCTGACAAATGACATGACAGTCAATATAAATCGTGAACAAGTCTAGGTTTTACCCAACTTCGGCATGACAGACTACTCTGCCCAAGCAAAACACGGATATTGAATGTTGTGGATCTATGAAATTGCAGGAGACACACATCGGTATATACATGTCTGTTGCGCGGCACGACAGCCGACGGCACTGTTATTGTGAAAGCTCCCAATTCTTGGGGAACAATAACCGGAGGCCTGCCAGGATGGATGCGGCAGGAATTTTGCGAGTTGGATCTCCTTGATGAAATAACTGCACTGCGCTACGAAGGGCAGCTTCCAAACCATGTTACAGGGGACGTCAGAAACACTATCATCCGCGGATTCCAGACATGGAAAGGGGACTCCTACATGCCAGCAGACTGGCATCAAGCATTGCGATGGAAGGCGAACGAAGTCAGGATACAGCTGCTTGAGATTGAAGGACTGTGGATGGGCGAGATTAAAAATGAAAGGCCAAGAAAGAGGACCCGTGGGCATGAGCCTGCCGATGACGTTGGACCGACCAAAAAGCAGAAAGGGGCTACCCAGCCCGAAAACCATTCCACCGGGCCCCGAGGTCTGATATGGGACGACCGAAACTACAGCTGTGGTTACGACACCTTGTTCACGATACTGCTCAACATCTGGACCGAGAATGGGATCAAATGGCAGGATAGCTTTGGATCAAAGACACAGGCTTTGAAGCTCTTGGCTGAAGCTTCCTGAAGGAGAGCCATGGACAGATAAGCTTGGAAGGAGCACGAGACCACGTACAGGAATATTTGTGCACACTGTCCACATACATGTTCCCAGAGGTACTAGAGGAATTGCGATTGAAACCCTCGCCGAGAAGGTGATGGGCGTCAATTCTTTCATGGCAACAACCAAAAAGCACTGCAGGCGCTGCAATTACTGGGGTCATGATACAAGACTGTGCTTGCCAGAGTTCCATGGTCTGAAGTGGGACGCAGATGCCGTTGCCACGAGCCTGGAGGATCGCATAGCCTCTGACGTAACGAAGATAGCGCACAACGAAAAATGCCCGAACTGCAACAACCAAAGGGAGATCTGCGGTGGGAACCAGCCCTCCAGAGAGAACCAGATATGATACTTATCGGAGTTAATGGAAGCGGAGCACAGGCCAACATAACTCCGGAATGACATTGAACCTCAAAGGCACACCGACAATGCTGAAGCTGAAGGTGTGATTTACTTTGGCGACGCACATTTTACAGCATGCATCATAGACGCGGCAGGCCTGATCTGGTTCCATGATGGTGTGGAAGTACGACTTGCCGAGCTCGTCGCCTTCGGGTCTCAGTCCGGTTGCACGTGCCCAGCAAACACGGTAATGCCGCGCTGAACATTTTCCCTCCACGTTCCCTCCACATCAATTCACGCACCTTCACCTGTATCGTTCATGCGCCGTCAGCCACTCGCTCTCCACTGCACTTACACTCAATTGACGACTTTCGGAGCTCTTGCAAGGGTTAGGCAGATTTTATATTATACTCACATTTTATTTAGCTACTATCTTTGGCACTCTGTGTTCTGGACCTCTTACTTATCACACGCCATGTCACCTTAGCAATCTCGAGGCGATTGTGATTCTGGATGCTGCCGCGGACTCGGACTGCACCGGGGATTGACTTCGGCATGGATTGGGCACCCACTCTCGGTGCTGAGCGGGGCAGCGTGTCTCCCTATACGTCTTTGCGCAGATTCCCGGTTCGTGGCACACTGAAGGATTTGCATTAGCCAACGGATTTATCACGGACATTTTACATACATTTATTTAGTTCCCATCGCTTCCGGCTCCGGTGTCACGAGAGTACGTGAACAGCCGTCCCGATTACATAATTACCTTCCTTCTCTCCCACCTACCACGACAATCCCATCGTTTGCACTCGTCTCACGTCCCACACACTGAATTTTGAGCCCTCATCAAGCTAAGTGTTTTATTATTCATATCCTACTGATTATTCTACTTCTAGAGTCTTTCTCTTGACCACTGAGAAGGGGGCGGCATTCTACGGCTCGGCGGCACTGCTGGTACGACCTGGACACCACCTCGGTCCCTGAGAGGACCAACATTCTCTTCTTCAACGGGATAAGGACACGGAGAGGCACAGTTACGAGGGACCAGTGCAGCGCCAGCCAAGAAGATTCTTCGACAGCTGTCAGGGCCGAACAGCGACTATGCTCATGTATGCTAAAGAGTAAGAGCAAATCGTCACCGCACAAACACTTGTCATTGCTTGTCATGTGATGTATGAGGACAGTGCGTCAAAGTAGGCTGTTCACCAAGACGAAGTGCCAAAGAACGTTCGGAAATAAAAGGGCAGTGGGGTTCAAAGAGGTTCTAACCCAGATGCGCTAAAATGGATGCCGAGTCGCAAATGGGATATATAGATATATGTCAGTATTCAGCGGCAGTTCCGGGCCGCTCAGCTAGCTCGATGAAATTTCTTCCACGTGACCTGTCCAGCTCGAATCCATTTTTCACTGACTTAACCTTTGAGAAATCAAATGAAGAGAGAGGCTTCCAACATACTGCTGGCCAAAAGACATTTGTTAACTGAGATAGTCTTCCGCAAAATCCTGTAGCACAGAAAGTCCTTGATGTGTTCCTAGAGGACAGCACAATCCAAATGTTGACCATCAGACATATAGAGTTCTCGGACATCACCCCTGGAGCGAATGACTCGGAGGCCAGGACTGAACAGTTGGCTTCACACTACCTGCTCAATATGAGTGCGAAATGGCGAAGCTGGCTCCCGATGTGGGTAGACGGCGATGACGAAAAGGTGTAGAGGATGCAGCGCTCATGATATATTGATGTATAATTGTAAAGGACCTTGCTGACCCGCCGAAATATGCTTTGAATTTCTGATGTTGTGTGTCATTGCAATACAAGACGATCCGAGCGATGCTTAAAAATTTGCTGCAACACCGCAGCCGAAGCTGGCATTGTACAACCCAATCCTGCAGCGTTGCGGATGGCTGCGTTGTTCGAGATGAGCGTGTTTCTGACGCCCATAAGGTCCCAGTTTGGCCTGGGCGTACACAATGAGAGCAAACTTTGTTGTGTACATCATGTAAGAATTCACCGACGTTAAGTGAGAGCTGATGAATATGAAGCTGGAAGCTAGGAAGGTGTGGTACTGCAAGGCAAAAAAAATGGAAGTAGAGGAGCAGGAATTAAGAAAGCCCATGCATCAAATGCAAGATCTCTCGGGAACATTCTAATTCCAGTCGGACTACTGAAGACAGCAGGAATAAAATTAAAAACTAAAACTTCCGCCAAAAGAGGCCCTCGCGCCACCAGGGGCAGGGCTTCCACTTCATGCTTTGTCCATCGGCCGCCCTCGGGTGAATGCCAATTTTGTGCCCGTCAATGAAGTTGTACTTGTAATAGAATTTGTGCCGCAGAACACCGTCAGCTGCTTCTGTGGCCTGCAATGTGCCCAGCAACATAGGGTAAAGCCGTGCAACGAGCTCGACGTCAATTGCCGCATCTAAGACAAAAGTGAGACGTGTGAAAGGAAAATGGGATGCACAATGAACACTTGATCATTTCAGGAGTAATGGTGCCTCTCCAATCACTCGTCTGCAGCTCCTTGTCAACAACGGAATGCATAAAGCTGCCGGTAAGTTCAACGAGCGAGAGCTCTGTATAGGCTTTAAGGGATACTGCTGCAGGCAGCAAGTAGGGGCATGTAGCCTATTTCGACTGCAGACATGAGATCAATGCCAACAAGAGCAAGAAGGTTGGCATCGTTATGAAGGCCGACACCGACTTTGAGAATAAGAGGATCACGCAAGATGCACTGCAATTGAAGAGGGAATAATCCTTGAGATAAGGCATGAGCAGATCAGATGGGGAGGTCACAAGATTACCTATCACGATAAGATCAATAATCACCACCTCGTCGTCGAAGTAGAATCCGATGGTGCATATTTGGGGAACGATATACTCCATGTCGAAGCCGGTGTACGGCCCCACAATGGACTCAAGGTTAGCTCCGCGATGTCAAGCCTGTCCACAAAGGTGTGTCTGAACATAGGTTGATATATCTAGCCAGGGTTGTTTAAAAGTGAAGACCACAGGCAGCAGTAGGTATACCTGAACAGCGGCCATGGTGGAAAGGTAAGAAAGATGGATGGTCTGAAAGTACTGCACAAACATCTTTATATGACGGCCACCGAGATTACAGATCGGTTTCCAAATCACATTGATGCAAGCACGGTTTACTGTCGACATGTGCGTCTACAGAGCATTTCTAGTGAGACGCTCGCTATGCGCCGTCAGCATGAACTGATAAGGGGCACTCACGATGCGTAACGATCAGAGACGCGCATCCACTGTTACGCATCGTGCATCCAAGCAACATCGCGTAGGGTCGTGTTTGGCGTGAAAGTGACCGGGTGATCGGAATTGAGGGCGGGGGGAGAAGGGAGGGGGTAGAAGGGCGAGATGGGCACAGATGGAAGCCGCGAAGGCTGCGTGGAAGACATGATGGAAGGAAGGCATAGGAAAGAATCAAGCACATACTCGGTCATCCCATACAAGGGCAAGATCACCGCGCCGAACGTGGCCTTGAGGCTGACTGCGAGCGACGGCAGCAGGCCGCCCGCGGCGTTCGCGATCATGCGGATGCGCAGGTCGCACACGGGCTCAATGCCCTCGGGCTGTGACGACAGATTCGCGTGGTGGATCGTCGGCGCCGCGTAATACCTATCGGTTTCCATTCATTGGTATTCATTAAGCTAGAGGTAGCGCACCAGGAGGCCTGCAGGTCACATGCGAGCGTCCAGAATGCGATCGCGTCAAGGCCCGCGCACATGACGGCGCTGCCACCGGAGAACACTGGCTGTATTCCGCAGCGCGTGAGCCCCAGCAGTACGCAATAGTAGCATATAATAGTAGCATATACGCACTGCGAGAAGGTTGTGCACGATTCCGCCAACGTGGAACAGGGGCATCATGTTCACTGCCTGCAGAAGTCAGGCTTATGTGTGGAACGGGAATGAAGGGTGGAAGGGGGCACACACGGTTTACGTCCGCAGGCTGGAGGTCCCAGGAGTGGACGATGGTGGCAGTGCCGATGACGAGGGCACGCAGCTAGTAGGGGATGACCTTCTTCTTGCCGGTTGTGCCACTGGTGTGGAGGATGAGGCTCTGGTCGTTGAGCCCATGCAGCGCGGAGGGCCGTGGGGGGACGACCGCAGGCGCCGCGCCCATGATGTCCTGTCGAAGAGGCCGCATGGGCTGGAGGTGCATGGGTCGACGAAGACGATGTCGCAGTTGAGCGCCTTGGAGAGTGTATGTAGGTCGAGGCGGACAGCGGCCTTGTGGGTGGTGACGACAGCCTGGGCGTTGAGGCGGCAGGCGTCGTCGAGGAGCTCGGCGGCCCGGTGGCAGTGTCTCAGCCTCACTTGCGACCCATGTCTTTGATGCCACATGCCTGAACTCATGTCCAATGCCCTGTGCCTGTATTCGGCTGTTCTGGCCCATTACAGACCTCACCTGCTTGTCGGCAAGTCTGTCTCCTCCTTCTCTGCTCCTCCCTGTTCTCACCGACTTCCTGTCCTTGCTAGATTCAAAAAGCCATCAGCGGCGACAGCCACTCCATCACCGTGAGCGGCGGCGAGAACCTCCATGCGAGCGAGTGGTCTGCGCAGGTCGAGTGTACGCTGTGGACCCCTGAAAGCCCTGTTCCTCCGGCAGGTGTACAGCTTGGACGTCGACCCGAAGACAGTCGACAAGGCGCTCAAGGTCACGTATTTCGCAGAGCAACAAGGTGCGTATGATTCCCCAATCGTTTTTCCTCTCGCTCATCGCTTGCGGCTCCTGCAAGAATACAGGCTCAACTTCCCCAAGTTCGGGGGTGGGGGACGTCTGAGAAGACGGCCTGCCTGCCAACACCACGGCCGCGTGCGAGGGGTGGCGGGAGATCGTCGAGAGGCGCAGCGCACTGTGGGCAGGCATCCCCGGGGAGCCCGTCCTCTACGCCACCCCGTACCTCGGCGCAGACGTCCTGTGCCTCCTGCAGCTCTGCGCTGCCGTCTCCGCGCCTGCCTCCTCCTCCACGCCTGCCTCCTCCTCCGCGCCTGCCTCCTCCTCCACGCCTGCCTCCTCCTCTGCGCCTGCCTCGTCCGCTGTGTCCACGCCTGCCTGCCGCATCCGCACCTGCCGTGCCCGCACCTGCCGCATCCACGCCTGCCTCCTCCACGCCTGCTGCGTCCACGCCTGCCGCGTCCGCACCTGCCGCGTCCGCATCTGCCACGTCCACACCTGCCACGTCCACGCCTTCTGTGTCTGCGCCTGCCTCCTCCGCGCCTGCCTCCTCTGCTGCATCCACGCCTGCCATCTCCGCACCTGCTGCGTCCACACCTGCCTCCACCGCACCTGCTGTGTCCGTGCCTGCCATCTGCGACCCTGCCGTGTCTGTGCCTGCCTCCTCCGCACCTGCTGTCTCCGCCCCTGCTGCGTCTGCGCCTGCAGTCTCCGAACCTGCTGCGACCGCGCCTGTCACCTCCGATCCTGCTGCGACTGCACCCGTTGCCTCTGAACCTGTGCCCATGCCTGTCACCTCCGATCCCGCTGCAACCGCGCCTGCCGCCACCGATCCTGCGCCCGCGCCTGCCACATCAGCACCTCGGCACTGAGTTCCGCAAGGCTGCGGCTGACACGCCATCTGAGTGCACGCTTCGGTGGGGGGACACAAAGTGGTGGTTCAGTCCTTATTGAGAAGGGTGCCGACATGAACATACAGCGAGAAGGTGCGTATTCATCCCTACATACATGCACCTTCACTGACGACCCTCTGCAGGTCTTCGGTGTTGCACCGCCGCAGAAGCTGTACAACACCAAGCACGGTGAGTGCACGCCGTCGCCCGTGCCACGTAACCCGAACCAGACGCTGTACAAGTGCAAGTCATCGCGTGCACACTGCAGCGAGTGCCCGGGTATGGCCGAGTCGAGCCAGATGCTCCTCGGGGACGACGTGCACACACCCAAGTCGTTTGTGTACACACACTACCAGTGCTCGCTCAACTCGCTGCACGACATCCTCGACTGCATGCGTCCCCTTGGTCGCTATTTTTGCACATCACCTGATTTTTTTATATCTTGCCACAGAACGACAAAGAGAGCCTCGTGGAGCTGCACCAGTACCTGAACAACAGCAGCCGAATGGCCTGAACACTCGAAACAGAGCCGACTCGACCCAGGTGTGCCGTAGCCGAGTTGAGTCGGTGCCATAGTCGAGCACAAGTTGGCTGTGCTCGTCGGAGAGCTGCATCGCGCTGGACGGCTGTGTCGAGGACCACGCGGGCTCGGTGCTACTCTGCTTGGTGAGGCCAGTGAGCTTGGCGGTCGTATCGGGTGAGAGGGCAGGGCTGGGCACGCTGCCATTGGAAAAGTCGAAGATGTTGGTGACAGGGGTCATGCACCCACACCAATTAATGTCATTACACTACTACAAAGTCCTACTCCTAGTAGGTCCTTCTGGTTTATATATAAAGGTAACATCTGTTCAAGTCGAATTCACCAAAGTTGTAACATGTTCTGGTAATTACCCCAGCCAACCAGAGTTGCAGTGGGCAGCTTTTTCTTCTGCCGACTAGGCTTTGGTGGGCTCTCAGTCGGTGGAATGCTTTCGAGACTGATAATGAATAAAAGACCGCTCGGAGAAGGGATATTATGGCTCACCGTGGACCTTCTTCAGTGCTCGACTCTGGTTGGGTTTCCACATTGTCGTCAGTGTCTGATTCTGAACCCGAAAAATCTGCGTCATGGGGGACTTGGTGAGGTGAAGATAAAGGAGCACTTCTGCTGGTCAGATCTGTGATTGGATTAAGCAGAGTCTTTGACTTACTCGAATTCAACATCAGATAATTCATCTTCACTGGAAGACTGTGCCCGTTCTTCCACTTGGGACAGGGACTTGTGCATTCTATACAAAGGGATGATAAGTATAGTGTCATCTGAGATGTCTGACATGACTTACTGTCCAGTCGCTGAAGTTACATTGGGAGAAAGCGTGCTTCCTTGGTCGTTGACCCCTTTGGCTTGGATTTTGTTGTAATCAGTAGAAGACGCACTAACTTCCTTGTCAACGTCAACATCTTCAAGGTCATTGTCACTTAGTAACATGTCTCTCTCCGCCCTAGCCTGCTCTGGCAGCCAATGCAGTTGATTCTTCTTTTTCCTCCTCTTCTTCTTCTGTTGTGTTGCTTCTACATTGACTTGAGTCGCTACTGAGTGGCCCTTTCATTTGGCACTATAAACATATATTAGCTGAGGACAAAGCCTTTATATATGATTGTCATACCGCAGCTCTCGCATACGTGTGGCCGCTTTTGCCTTTTGCTCCTCGTGGTTCCTTAATGGACAGAAATGTGAGAAAGCTGGCAGTCTGAACCATACACACTTATAGTAAGAGCGTGAAGAGGCTTTGGCATGCAAAGCCTTTCTTTGAGAACTCCATTCTCTGCGGCAACAAATTCAAAGACTATTCAAGGTTCGACTTGAGACACTCACCCAGGAACATAGTATGACTCATCAGCAATGGCCGCCTTGGAATTTATCTTGTTTCGGATCACAAAGCGTTCCAATGCTTTTTGAGTGGGCTTCCGGCTTTCGGACCCAATGTAAGTTGCATGCCACATAAAGTGTAGAAGCACTAGAGGAGACTTGCAGTCTATCATCAACTTGCTCCTGCATAAAGCCACAGAGTTGCTGGCTTGGAGACAAGGCTTTGGATTCCGGATGTCAAAAAGCGAGGGAAGAGTTGGGAGATCAAGCTATCCATTTACGGTAACTCTTCCAACTCTCGCCACAAACCTGTTTGTGATCTGTCCACCTCCCTCTCCAGCCACCATATTAGAATCAAAGGATCTCTCATAGCACAGGATATGTCTTCTGTCCTTGGTTTGTCTGGGTCAGTCATATCACACCCAAAACAAGTGTTTGAACCTTGGGCTAATTAGTTCATGATCACTTTGTATCTTCGTTTGCTCCCCTTTTGACGTATGTTGAGCAGACACCATCCAGCAAGTGTTGTATGCATTTGGATTTGGCTCATTTGTGTCCAGCCCCAGGATATCGATGTGACAATCCACACCTAATTTGTTCGCGACCAGTGGAACTCGGACTTTCTGCCCAATTTTGCAATATGTTGAAGCTGAATACAGCAATAAATGCTCTGCATGTTCAATTTCTCCCCATGGGTCTTGACAATCTCAGTATCCACTTTGCGATCAACAGTTTCGTCGTCAGTGCTTGCCAGCAATTGTTCAACATCAAGCAGCAACTAAACACCATTGCCAAGGTCTCTAAGCGAGCAATTGGACTTATACAGAGACTCTGTGACTCCAGATTCATGTGGATGTGACAGTGGTAATAAAAACACGAAGCAACACAGCCCGAAACCCTTCCAACCGCTGTTACTCTGAATTGTCTGTCCGTATGTTGCCAACCACTCTCACTCCTCCTAGAGGAATCCAAGAATTGGAGAAAGCTTTGAAGGATGCCCAAGAAAACGCAGATGAGGTCAAATCCAGAGAAATGGTCCCGTACAGCACTAAGGGCAAAAAAGTGTGTAAAAGATGTAGAAGACGCTGTTCTTGTAGCCAAAACTGCCTTAGCTACTGCTACTGGGGTATCCATTGGTATGTTGTGCTCTACTGATAAGAGCATTCTGTATGACGTCAACTGTAGAGTCCCTGGAGCTCAAGGCCTCTGAACTGCCTGGTCGTTTGAGACGTAGTGGACATCACCGATCCCAAGAGACTCAGGAAGCCCTGGTGGCTGTTGTGAAGAAATCAAGTCATAAAGCGGCAAAATCTGGTGCACGATCCACAGGTGGCTCAACAACCAGCAAGAGGACTCCCCCCAACAATGACCGTAAATTATTGAAAGATGTTCCTGGTATGCAGCATTCTTCTACGTTTTAATGTCTCTCTTAGAATGAAATATTAGAAGAACAATCGGAGGCAGATAGAAGTGCGGGGGAAGACCAGTCCGGTACGGCATTTGTAGACACTCAGTCCAGTCTATTTCTAAGATCTTCATTGGTTGTATAGCTGGTACTAACACTCATGAAAAACTGCACCATGCTGTGGAGATCAAAGCTCAGCAAGCAGCGGCCATGGCACAGGGTATTTACACGCTCTATTTTCTGTCCTGGAGATGTTCAGGCGATGTTCACTTGTACCCATAGATCAACAAGATCGGGAGATCAGACTTCAGTTGGAGTTGACTCGGGAGAGGCTGGATGCTAGCCACGGTAATGCAGGTATGCCTTGTCTAGTGTCTGAAGAATGGCTGGTGATATTTTCATAGCAGTGCCTGAAGTCAACAGTACTGTTGCCACAGCCAGCACTGCTCCAACAAGTGATGATCAGGTAGATCTTGAAACTGGTATGTTATGGTTTATAATCTGTATTGGTATTTTCCACTGATTATCTTATAGCAATGGACATTGACGATATCCCTGGTGGTGTTCCTGTCATGTCTGTTGGCCCGCAAACTGGAGGGGGTGCTGATTCCGGTACGTTGCTGAAACTTAATCATTTATTCTTTTAACACATTCATTCGCAGCTGTTGATACACCAATAAATCCTGGCATCAACCCTGCTATGACTGTGCTTTTGTCTGAAGGTGAGATGCTCATTTGTGTCTTCTCAATCAGCCATCTAAGAAGATTTATGTAGAATCAGAGACGTCAGGAAACAAAAGGAGTTTGGATGGTGAGTTGTTGCGTTACTGGGTGTAGCATTTCATTTGACTTGATAAAATACAGATCATACCGAGCAGCAAAATAAACACCTTAAGATGATAGACACCAAAATAGAAGAAGGTCTTTTGGTGGCAATGGACATTTCCGACTTCCCGATGGGCTGGGTTAAACCTGTGAGGTTTCCAACCATTAACCGGTTTAGTGGTTTAACCGCCCGGTGGGCTCCGGGATAGCTTTTAACATGACGAAGGGTATGGCAAACCAGAGTGGTTAAACCATACATTTAACCGGTTCATTCAGGTTCAACCATTCGGTTTAACCGATCCGTTTAACAACGTGAATACATTACAAATTTATTTACTGCCCGCTACTCGCTCACCCCTGAAGACAGCAAAGGTCTGCGCCTCCGCATGCTTGTCCCTGGGTACTGTGTAGCAGGATTAGCCCGATATAGAAGCACTATCCAATAGAATGACTCACCAATTCCCTGTTCCCTTAGCAAATTATCACTCTTTCCACGTTCCTGCTCGATGTAGGCGATGAGATTGAAGTCTGACTCCAATGCGAATTTATAGCCAGCAAGTGTCAAGTGTGCCCGACACTGCTCCGCCAATCGCTTCCACATGTGCGCAGTTTCCTTGGCCCGCTCTACAAAACCTGGTCCTCGGTCAGAGTTGGCACTCATCTTGACCCATGCTTGCTCGTTGAAATCGAAAGAGGCCAAGCAGCGTAGAAACTCGGCAAGCTTGATCTCCACCTGTTCTTGGAAGCGATCCATCTCCCCTTCCGCACGGGCCCACTGTACTCGGTCGCCTGAGGATCTTGGTTAAAACATTGGATGAACGAGGGATAACAATTTCTTTTACCTTCTGACTCCCATTGAGCCATTTCCGTGTCAGTCATATTGCTCGGTCGTCTGAGCTCCCAAAGCCAGCCATTCTTGTTGGCCGGGTCTGGCGAGAGGTCTGCCTCCTTCTCCATCTGTTTCTGAGCCGGTTTTCCTATGTGCAGATGTTAGGCTTTCAATTCAAGTTTGCAACGCTGACACTGAGTTACTCACGTCTAGCCTGTTGAGTCATTTTCACACCACCTACCATGCATATTAGTTCAAGATCGTGGCACGAGTTGAGAACAAACCTCCAGGCCCTGGGCGACTACGCTTCGACTTTGGCTCATCCGAGTCGTCTTCATACGGGGACTCGTCGGGTTCCACCTCCGGGGCGTTGGATATCTTGGACCCCGCGGCAACTCCAATCCTTGTGTACAGCACTCCGTCGCCACGGCGAGAGTCCCCTAAAGCCCGTTCTCGACGTCGAGACTTCATGAATGTATCCTTGAGAGCCAACGGCAGGAATTGGCTGTTCTCATCTCCGTCATCGACAACTGTACCGAGTGAGAGCATGGCCTTCCAGACTGAATTGTACGCATTGATGAAGTTGTCGTGGCGGCGGCGCGCATCGAGAACCTGTTCACCTGCTGTGGTGTGACCTTTCTGGCCGATCTCGAGTCGCTTCCTGTCCTCCAGAGCTGACAGGCCTTTACAGGCTGTTTGGAGGCAGCGTATCAGGCTGTATGCTTCACCCTCCCGCAGTTTTGCTTCCTCCTCGGCAAGGGCAATCATATCGACACCCATTGCCACCCTCTGTGCCACCGAGAAATCCGATGGGAGCCATAACATTTCGTGCTCCACCTCGCAGGCTTGGGGTGCCGCAATAAGTTCCGCGGCCTCGGGCATTACCACGATACTGTCGCGTATCTTGTGCCACTTCCCAAGCTGCATGGTCAGTTTGGTGCGCCGGATTGTGATCTCTTTCTGTGTTTCTTGCAGATCGTGCTCGGCAGCTCTAGCGCAGGCATTCTTGACCTTCCGCCTATACATTTTGTTAGATACTAGTTTCAGGTTCGTGACTGAAGTGCGTCCACGTACTGGTTGTCCTGAATTTTCATACCCTCATTCAGGAAGAAGGCAACTCGATTCGTCGGGATCTGAGTCGATGCGAAATTCGCCAAATTCGCTATCATGTGCTGATAAATTGCCGTCTGAGACGGCACTGAAAATTTGGTCAATATTGTAACCTTGTAGATGTCGGCACCCCTCACCCTTGCTCGTTGTATGTCTATAAACACTCGTTACACCACCAGTTCCTTTCTTGGTCTGCCGCGCCATCGCCTGCCATTCCACGATAGTATCCAGATGAGACAGCGATATCCCAATGAAGAGCTTGCGTTTCTCGAGGAACAGCTTCTTCACGCTCAGCAGGTCATTATAGAGTGATACATCTTAAGACTGAAATTAGTGTCAATCATGTCAAAACCCGAGGTCACTCATGCATGTTGACGATCTTTTTCCAGTTATGGTCGTTAGCATTGTCAATGAGCATGTCCTGGCGATGGCCGTTGTTCGCCTGACGCGCGTGGGCCCCGATTTTATTTCCAGATGGCCAGTATGCCTCCACTGTTTCTCCATGAAAATGGCCGACACAATCCATATATGCAGTTCCGAAAAGATACATACAGTCACCCTTATGCCCAGTGACATGGAGCGCTGGAATCCCCCATCGGATTCGGTCAACAATGTCCGCGACGTCCGCGAGATCTGGTGATTGTCGAAACCGAGTCTTGACATGCACAAAGTACTCGCACGCGATGTTGTATGTCAACACCTGGTCGATGCTCTCGAACGCGAGTCGGAGGTTGACATCCGCAGACTTTCCAGGATCCATTTTGCGCAGCATTCGGGCGAGGGCGGCGTCTGCATTGGCAAACCTGAATGCCGGTGGTGAGAAGAGCGTGAAACTCAAGGGAGGCTGCATACCGTATGCAGGTCAACGGTCGCAACGACGAAGACATGGCTGCATTGAGCATTGATGGCCCCGGTCATGTCCATGTTCTTGAATTTTTTTTTGTCTTGGCTTTTACCGCTTTGAGGTAAGTACAAGTAGATTTCTGTGAGAAAGGAGTGTTTAGAGCGGAAAGAAGCAAAATTGACGGCAATCTACCTCTGGACAACGGAACGCTCTTCAGATACGCACGATACTCCTTATCGGGGGGAACTGCGCCTTGCCGTTGCAGAGAGAGATGTCGTTGGGGTCACAGTTCTTCGCAAAATGGCCGGTATGGAAATTTCCGTCCAGCGTCAATTGTTGCTGTAATATATGCCTTCAAATATGAATTCATCAGATTTTACGGTACTTGATGCAGTCGCTCGACTCACCGGAGGTGTAAAGGAGGTTGGGGGGTATCACCGGTAAATTGACGCCTATCTCAGGGCAGACAGGACAGTGAACCACTAGGTCCTCCGCTGGACGATATGGTGTCAATCCATCGATTCCATGGGCCTGCCCCAGCCGAACAATTGTCTTTAAATACCGGTACATTCGACTCGCCGGTAGGAAAGCTGGAAAGGGATCCTGCAGCAATTTAGTTCCGATACTAGGGATCCGGAAGATATCATACCGGCATGGTGGCTGTTGTAGCGTTGTCTGTAAGTCGACGCAGACATGAAATGTAATCCAAAGCCGCCGTTTTTGACTCAAGGCTGGCAAGGTGGAATCGCCGGAGGACGTCAAATGCGAATGCGGTCCGTGGAGTATCCATAGAGCCAGGGAAGAATCCCGCTTCCATCAACTGGTCAAACCTGGAGTCGACACTCGGATTTTCATCGCAGCCGCAGAAGTGGAGCTTGGTGGCATGGATACCATTAGGCTCTACATGGTCATCATCTGCGAGTTGCCTGCATTTGGGCAGGTCTTGCCATAATGGCCGAGCGTGGCAGCATGACCCCCACCGTTGACGGCCGAAAGGTCGTGCTTCACAAAGAACCCGAGGTCGTGCTTCCAGATGTACGCCCAGTGGAACGGGTTGTTTTCGTGATTTTTAATCCAGCATGCCTCGCACGAAAGGTCGTACTGCCGGCAATCGTGGCACTGAGTACTACGGACGCCCTGGCCGCAATAGCATGGGCTGCCGACGCGAGCACCCGACTTGTGAGCAGTCCAGAGGCGGATTATATCCGGGAATTTATCCCCGTATTCGGCCATGAGCCTTGCGGTCTAGCAATTTTTCATGTCAGTGTGCGTGAAGCAATGTGGGTGATACAAAATGTTACCTGTGTCTCCGGTGCTTCGGACTCCGGTGTACCAGAGTCATCGTTCACATCTACAGGTACCTGGGCCTCGGTTTCTGACCTTGCCACTGGGGTTGCCACCGAGTCCTGTGATGTCACGCCCACCAGCTTTTCTTGTACCAAGATTTTTTTGTTTCCGTTAATATTAACATGACGTGTCGCCAAGACGGTGGGTGGTGGGGTAATAACATGCTTTTCGACTTTGGGTACCGGCCGCTTGCGTTTCTTTTCTGCCATTATCGGGTAGAGCGAGTTTGAGTGAGCGGGGAACAGAAAAGGTCAAAGCACAATCAATTCCCGCTTTGAGTATTTCCATTTTTGGTCTTACGAGGAACGGAAATACAGCCGTGACATGGATGTAAGCTGTTCTGGACTGGTATTTGGAACTTGGAAAGCGGTAATGTTCAGCACGGATACCCAGCCGCACCCGCATCATGAGGCACAAATTCGCACCCACGGAATGTTTGCGGCTTTGTTCCTTTGCCAAATATTCTGGCTTTAAGAGGTGAGACATCACCTTACCAGATTGCAGTTGCGCTTTTCACTGCCCGGATTGGACTCTGCATGTCAATTGATCACGAATGAAGTAAATAATTTACCGTGGAATTGCATGCACACACCTCGACGTTCACATTACACAGGCTGCCGTCAACAAACATCAATGTAAATATCAACAAAAACTCACCTAAACTCACCTCTGCTGCCAGTTGGATCAATGGTTGGGTTGAGATGCCAAGCCTAAACGAGCCCGAATTCAGATGATAGAATTGAACGACGAACCATACTGACCTTCGCTGACTCGGAGTGAATGGCCCAGCGCTTGAAGTTGGACTGCAGTTTGATTTGCGGATGTATCTACGGGGAAAGCAAGTCAGCAAGGTAAGTAAGCACCACGGCAACAGCGAAATGAATCAAAATTTAAATGAAATGAATAAATGTCTTCGCTCACCCCCGAAAGCAGCCGCAATCGAAGTGATCTCGGTACAGCTTTGAATGTGATTCTTTGCTTTCCATTACCCGACACCGATTCCACGCAATTGCATGGGTCAAGTTAAGGACTGCGGAGTTGCTCATGATGACACAGTGAGCATGAGTACTCAGAAATGAGATGGGTTAGTAGGCAAGTTGATTGGGCGTGGATTTTAGAGGAAATATCGACTTGGACTCGAATGAAGCTCGGGGGTCAACCCGGCAAGAATGATCTGCAAAGAAACCCGAATTAGCTGGAGTCCCGCATGGCTGCTGGCCACAGCTGAGCATTCACACAACTTAATTCAACGTTAATAAATGTTCCAACCCGTTTTCAGGTGGGTGGAACTTGTATTGAAGTCCTGACCCTAGTTGAATTTTCAGAAGGGCCGCCTTCAAGGGCGGCGGCGACAAGGTGCCCAGGAACGACACTGACACTCGAATGAGTTAGTTTCAGCTCATCTGTGGTAAAGTTGAGAAGAAATACCGAGTACTCAGCAGTTTGGACTCGAATGAAGCCCCAGCAGATGTGCGGCCCGATGATGTGGAGGCGGAGACGGACTCCGGAGACAGAAGCGTGGACGGAGACGGCGGCGAGGACGAAGCCGCTTGTGAAGCCGAGTGGAGAGGTCGGGGTATAGGTCACACGGGGTGATGCGAGCAAGATTGGCGGAGCTCGGCTTTCGGGCTGGCGGTATCTCCGCTGCGTCGTAATTTGCGCAATCTGCACCCACTGACTAATATTATCGCCCCTTTAGGCAGACTTGGTTCCTTCGGGCTTGCGCGCCACTTCTGCAGCTAGATTAGGGGAGCTCGGCTTTCGGGCTGGCGGTATCTCCACTGCGTCGCATACACTCCTAAAGTTTGGGTATCAGCGATCCCGCCAGTCCGTCAGCCTTGGTGAAGATATCCCCCGGTCATTCCTGCCGTCCCAATGGCGTCAGGAATTTCTCCCGTTCCCAGACGCAAACAGATAAAACCACTCAGTTCAATTCATGAACCCGGTCGCGTCAGCTTACAGAGCACATAAATCGAATTAAAAATCGATTCGACAAAAGCTCCTGACTGCGGCATGCCATCTATCAGGTGATTTGAACAGTGAAATTTTTCTCAACTGTTTTTTTTTCTCAAGCAAAGATTCAAAGAATGAGCATCACTTTAACTCGTTTTTAGAGGCATTAACTTAGTTCGCTCTTCCCCCTCATGCGCCCGCTGCCGCCGTCCTACATGCACTGCAACCCACCACGGCCCATAGGCGCCGTCGGATCCTATCGCTTTGCGCCGTCGCTCTGCGCTCACCGCGACCAGTTGCAGCATATGCACCCCTCATTCGAGACCTTGAGCATTTCATCCCACCCTCGTTGCCGTCGTCTGTGCGACCATATGCCGCAACTCGCATGCCTTGTGCTTCTGCTGCTTCCCACCGTCGTTCCACGCTCACCGTGACCACTTGCAGCACAGGCCTGCCGGTACCACCCCCTGCCCTTGCCGCCGTCATCCACCTCATTGCAGGACCACATGGGCGACGATCCCATCCCGCGCTTCCACCGCTTCCCATTTCTCTCTCTCTCTGATGTGGATGTGGATGTTGCGGGCGATAGAGAAACAGGTATTCTTGGATTTTATTGCATATTTTTGAGGTCCTTGGTCGATGCTCCTCATGTACCCGCTGTTCCTGTCTTTCTCCCATTATTCATAATTTCCCTTCATACCGAGCACCTTTATTTCATTGTTACAACCTCCTTCACAGGTCACTAGAAACAGTGTCCGGGTGCTCGCACATGGATTCTATGGAAAATGCATTCGTGTATGAGTATGAACATTGAATATACATGTAGCGCGGTTGAAGGATAACAGGATGTGGGTAAAAGTCAACGGTGAAGGTTTCGCACGGAGTATGAGAAACGACAAGAGAAGAAAATGGCAGTAGAGAAGAAGGAGATGTAGGTAAATAGAGCTAGTTGGTAAGGTCGATGAAACCCAAATGATTGATAACTTTGCGCTTCTTGCGGCTGGGAAGAGTGAGATCAATGATCTCGCGCGCGACGATGGGAGCAGGAAGGTGGCGGGGTGGAGATGGGGATCTTTGTCGTTTCAATGATGGTTTCGAGGTACGACGAGCGGCCGGGATTGGGGGCTGAGGGCCAGAAATGGGTGTAAGCAAATGCTCAGGAATATCCTGCTTGCCCCATTTCTTGCCGATGAAGTCGTAGCGAATCCATAGATCACGGAGGACGTCCAACTCCCAGTCCAATAATTGTGGAGTGAGCATTTGAACATTTGTGCAGCCCCGACTGTTTGCGATGTGCGCCTGGTTGACGCACTGAGAGAGAGAGAAAACATCAAAGACCGAAAAAAAAATTGATTAAAGACAACGTACAAGTTCGCTCCACCGACCAATGTTGTTGAACTTGTTGCCTTGACCATAGCACATCTTCTTTTTCATGCGGCAAGAGCTGGTGCCGGCTGGATCGGATGGCATAGAGGGAGCAAATTCATTGGTCTGAGCATACAGTTTCTGCTCGAGAGACTCGCGTAATGCAATGGTTCGCAAGCGACGAGGAGTAGGAGTGCGGGGAGTAGGCATTGTGGTGGATCTGAGTGAGTGAAGTTTCAGAGTGGTGGAGGAATTTATACTCAGACTCAGCGGAAGCATTCCCCGAATGGCAGCTTAAAATTTCCATTGTATTCAAGATTCGATACGCGCAATGGTGTTATGCCATGTGATCACGTGCATCTTTCCCAGAGCCACTGTCGCAGATTGGTCCCGGACGTCCACGGAATGCTAGATTCGGTAACCGTACTAAAGGAATGCAATCCACCAAGTTCATTGTATTCTTGGTGGCCCAGACAGCATGTCCAAAAGAGGTGATTTTGGCTGCTCGGAGTGGCTCAATCAAAGCAGCCAGGTCCCAATTTACATTGTCCTCTTACGGTGGCTTCATGGACTTGGACTTGGGATTTCCCATCCTCCCTCTCACCACCACCTGCCACTCTTATTGCAATATGCTCCAACGACGGAGACGGTACATTTACCAATGCTCAGCACACGTATCTCAAGACTCTAGAGCCGGATTTCAGAGACTACGTCATGGCCCAATCCAATGGTGACAAGGAGATGGCAGAGAAAGCGGCGAAGAAGTGGACGGACGACAAGACCTCTGACATCTTGGCGACATTCAAGCAGGATTTTCCCTACCCAACAACGTGGACCAGGGACACAACAGACCCAAAAGTCAAAAGTGTCAGTGGCATTTATTGCGTTCATATGGCGGATTTGACATATTCACAGTATATTCGTCGCTATTTTGGCAATAAACTGCAAGGCAGTCTCGTGCGTACTGGGATCGTCCAGCCAGGTGTTGGTGAACGCTCCAACAATGCCCTTTTCACCGCCAAACCGCTGCTCACGGCTCGTCAACTGTATGAAAAGGAGGAAAAGGATGAAGTCCTCACCCTGGCCGACAAATCGAGTGGCAACACGGCTGGCCGCTACCAGACTGCGCTTCGCACGCTGTGGACCACCACAGAGATCGATGTCAAACAGAAATTCGAAAATCAGGCTCGCGAGAACGCACTTCACGTAGATATATCTCGGTATGTGTCGAGTCATTTACACATCTCTACCGGTTACTCACTGGAGGTACAGGAATCAGCGTGACTTTGAAGCAAACATCGGAGGAACACTTCAAGATCTATGTACCAACGGCGCTCTGGGGCCGGCAGAGATGGTGCTGCTGGCGTCCTATCGCAATACCGCTGGAGAGTTGTGCACCTTGGCGTATGTTGTCTGTTCTATATCCCAGATTGTTGTTGACCACATCTGTAGCGTTCACGGGCATTCTGATGAGAACCCAGAGCAAAAATCCTTTGCCGACTTTGCCCCTGAATTTTCGGCCGTTCGGACGCAATGGGACAATTTCTGTGGGGGAATAATTCCCAGTGCGTTGTTATTTGAAGGATTCCTTTTGACGCTTATCATAATTCACAGGGCCCCATCAAGATCGTGAGGGGTGGGCGGCCATCCCCAAAAATGCGGCTGGAATCCCCATCTTTCCCTCTGTCGATTTTGATAGCGCAACGCGGTCAGGCCTCGCCCAGATCACTGATCTATTCCTTTGTGTGTTGTGGGGTACATCCAAATGATTTTACCCGACGTATGTAACCTATCGTGTAGATCATACTTGGCCATCGGACCAGGTTTATACCAGTGTACCGTATAGTGAAATCGCAAGGAACCCGGAAGATTTTTACGACACCGACCACTTTCCATTGCGACTTAACAGTGCCCCCAACGAAATGTCGCTTTCTCATCTCAGCGGCATGATCGAATACCTTGTTTCGGCATCTGCCACCGACTTGCCCTTTGTCTTTCGAGACAAAACAGATATTGTTGCTCGTCGCGGGTCTCCTGTCAATGTCCCCGCTCCGGTGCTTCCTCCTGGTTCTGTTCGTCCACCTACGCCTCGACCGACTTCACCTCCGCCTCGACCGACTTCACCGCCACCTCGCCCGGCATCACCGCCGCCCCGACCGACTTCACCGCCGCCTCGCCCGGCACCACCGCCGCCTCGCCCGGTATCACCGCCGCCTCCACCGACTTTGCCGTTGCCACCGCCTGCTCCACCGCCTTCGTGTCCCCTGTCGCCACCACCGCCGCCCCCGAAACAGCGTAAGAGTCGAAAGCGGAAGGCAACTGACATGTTTGAGGCCCCCAACGAGCATGAGGAAATGCCTCAGGGACGAGGAAAAAGGACTCGAAAATCACCGCAGGTACGATTCATTGACTTACATTAGAGTTCCGGTCCTTATTCAATCACAGGAAGCACGAGAGGAGCGTGCACAAAAGATGGCAGATGCTGTCTCGAAGGTCAAAATCAACAAGAATGCACCAAAGGTATGTGAGCAGACCTCGAGCATGGGCGCAAGAATTCTTACTGGCCCATTTTAGAAGGCTACAGCCAAATGGCGTTGAGGATGGTTGTTAAACCCGGGGTTTAACCATCAATCAGGGTGGTTCAACATGATGGTTTAACGGCTAGTTTAATCGGTGCATAAGTGTCGTGGTTCAACACTGCATGTTTACCCAGTTCAGGACGAAGAGGAGAGCATAGCTTGCAGTTTGGATAGATGTAATTTAGAAATAATTCATTCGTGTAACAGAACCGTGAACATCGGTTAAACATTCCGGTTTAAGTCAGTTAAACCATGCTGGTTTAATACGGTTTAACGCGGTTAAGTCACAAGTACTACCGCTCAACGAGCCACTGGTATTACCACCCCAAAGGACGGTTAAACCAAATGGTTTAACCGGTTCGAATGGTTAATGGTCTGAAACCCGCAAGGTTTAACTAAGGCCATCTGCGTTACTACATTTCCGACGAGATTTCCATTTCTGCATCTGAAGAACCTTTAAGCAGTGGTCGCACACATCATGTCAAGTTTATACCCCGTAGCCCACCAAATGGTTCATTCCAAGAACTCGCATACTCTACCAACACCGATCTGTCTCAGTACAAGCAAATTCAATGGCGTGGGCCCAGACGCTCTGACATGACCATCGGGAAAGCCAACTTCTCTCAAGATGATGATAGTCGTTCATATGATTCCAATGACGCAGGTCAGTTTAATCTAGATTGACAACGTACTTGTGCTTATTGCAAATGCTAGGAACTGACATGAGTAGCCGTGATTCAGACATAGAAGCACTGGAAACCAGTGATTCTGAGACAGCATCCAGTGCCTCCTCAGACAGTTCTTCAGATAGCTCAACTGAAAGCTCCTCTCCATCTGCGGCTTCCAGTGGCGATGATAGGCAGACCCCTATGAGGCCTGGAATAAAGGGCAAAGGTGCGACTGAGAACCATGTCATCTTCGGAATGCTGAACATCTGTATCAGATCGATCAGCCAAGTTCTATGCCCAATCGCTGGACAAGCAACATGAGGATGAAGGTTATACTATGTCAAATTGCTTGTCTTTGTTGACATCGATCTCTACAGTTTTGGGGAATACACATATTATGGTGTTCCTTAACCGTCAGAACACTTTGGGCCACAATGCTGGTGGACGATTCCCGATTAGGACACGTGGTCTTTGCCGTGAGGTGCAGGCTTTCTGTCCTGAAAGCTCCTACACAACATACAACATTGCCAGAGAATGTCACCGCACTATGAACAACAATTATATTTGTGGTTATCATGCAGACAAACGTGGAGATGGACAACACATTGCTGATGGCACCACAGGCCCCTTCGAGATCATGGGTCAACCACTGGAATACAATTTGCACTCTGGTACAGATGACACAAATGCTGCGCCTCTGGTACCTGGGCACTATCACTGTGGATGCTCGGAGGAGGACGTCCTCCTCGACCACTATCTTTGGAAAACCATGCAGATCACAAAACTTGTAGCGCTCATTCCAATTGAGCGGAGTGGGGGAGGCTTTTCCAATCAGTTCAGAGGAGGCCGAGAGGTGACCGAGGGTATGGGTTCACAGAGATTGACCCCTAGGATTCGGGCTTTTGTCTGCCATGCATATCGCTTGCACACAGGTGAAACCTTTCAGGACATTTACCGCTGGAACAGAACCGAGAATCAGCAGCTCCAGTGCCAGCTGTACGATCACGTCCAATACAGTCTTCAATGGCTCCATGGAGCCCTCCAAGCGGTAGATGATGACATGGAGTACAACATTGATCCACCGCTCATGCAAGACAGTGAAATCCTTGACTACAATGTTGATCATCCTTAAAAAAAAATCGCCTTCACTACTAGCAGTTCTTGCTTGCTTCCATACATACTTCATCCAAACTGTCGTTACTCTATACTCCACTGTCATTACTCTATATACTGTCATTCCTTCATCTTATTTTTCTACACTGGTGCGTTGGATGTCACATATTATTTATTTATTGACTTGACGTACATTAACGGATGGATGTTCTCTCAGATTTTCTGTCCAAGTCGTCCAGGGCTCTAAACATCACCATGAGCCTGACAGATCCTTTGGACGCTCAAGTTATGGTCAGGTTGGTGGAAGAAAGAGATCACTGGGAGCGCCTGTCACTTTCCAGCTTCGAAGTTTGCAACGGACCGGAGCACCCATCATTCTCCACCATGAAATCATTGCAAGGAAATTTGCTGCACTTGCAACACTTGGAATTGCGAAGCTTTGCACAGGATGGCAGCTGGGGTGCGCATCACTGGTTTGACAGCGTCCAAGATGGACATGTATCGACTGTGACATGGTTCAATTCTACCCCCAAACTCATTTCGGTGTACCTCTACGCCGTATTCGAAACTGAAAACACAGTGATTTTGCCTTGGACGCAGATTCAGACCAATACAGAAATCTCAAGTCGGCGGACTGGCGAACAGGAGCAATACCCTTCCAGCCACTTGCAACAAATGACCAGCTTGGTATCCCTTACCTTGAATTATGTCTGGATCCCTGACGCTGGAATGGGACTCCTTCTGCTGCCGAACTTGACCAAGCTTTCACTCACGTATCCTGAGCCATACCTCCCACACCTTCACTTGAAAAACTATGACCGCCTGGAGGCACTAGTGCTGCCAAATCTACAGAACCTGAAGGTTGACGGGGGTGACTTTGGCAAGCAAAGTTACAACAACGATGTCATGCATCCACAGATCCATGTCTGCATTCAGAACATGTTGGCCTGTGCCAATCCTGAGAAAACGGCATGGCATCTAGTTCCATTGAGCATTGCTCTCAACACAGGACTCACTGATTCGGGCGCCATTATTCTCTTGTGCTGTATCCCTTCTTTGCGTCACTTTAAAGTAACGCAAGGTGTTAATGACGATCATTACTCTGGAATTTTAACCACAAAATTCCTATGTAAATTCCGGTATACATCCCTGACTCTAGAAACATTGACGATTCAAGGAAGCAATGGCTACAAATCAGGTGGAAGATTGCTGCGGTACTTCTGGATGTCACGTCTCCTTCAGATGGCTGACTACCAATTCAATTGCAATCTCAAACTCCTTGACCTCTGTACATCCTCTGTGCACGATGGTTTTTGCCCAATCCCTGCAAATCTCCATGTGGAGCTGGATAAATTCATAGGCCACTTGAAAGGCAACAAACTCTTAATTCACAGATCTCATGCTCACCACATGCCACCAACATATTGGTCAGTATCAGAGACGTCAGGAGAAGGTGAGGAAGAGTACAATTGGGAGATAGAGTCTGAGGTCTCCCACAATTCAGATGACAACAATTTGGACAACGACAGCTCAGAGACTTCAGACACAGAAGCATCATCTGGATCATCTGGAGATGAGGAAGAGTCACAGTAGTGCACCAGTGCCTCAAACATATATATTAGATGTAGTTGTATACAACTATGGACCAGAAAATTCAATATAGCTGACTGCCAATGAGACATGTATATTTAAACAAAGGATAGGATAGGATAGGTTAGGATTGCCAACACAAGGTCCCGAATTGGAACGGCCAGTGTCCGTACTACATACACAAGGCGTAAACGTATGCTACGGATGTACCTAATCTCCACCGTTGTGAACTAGCCCGTCTCAAATCTGTTGCTTCCCTGGCCCATGCGACAATCATTAATCTCAAAATTATATGATCGCCATCCATAGGCGGGATGATCAGTGCCAACCTGGCCATAGTCAGCCAGGAGTCAAGAGCCAGTTCTCTAACTCTTCACAAAATTCACTGTCATCCAGGAAACCACAACCATAAGAGCGAACTGTCTTGCCAAATGTCGCAAAGTAGGCTGGAGCGCAAAGATGTCGTGGAGGAAATCCGCCCTCAGTGGGGTCAGGTCTGGGTGGGCAGTACACACTAAAGTGGTGTGGGACTCATCTTCCACGTCCATTTGACAGAACGGGCAAAGTCGCCACGCCGAGGAATGTTATACCTCCTGTAACGATCTGAGTGCCTCAAAGCCTCCACCGCAAGAGTGTGATCCGACAACAGGAAGCGTGTAAATGCTTTCTGATGCAGCACACTGATAAGGCGGAGGTAATGTCTGAAATGCAGTACCACTGTCGTCAGCTTCCCATTCTTGTCTGTCTCGAGTCGTTTGCACAACAAATATGTTGCTGCCCTCTTGAGTTCACCTTGCATCGTAGATGCACATGATGACTCTACAGCTGAGATCACGTCCCTTATGCCGTCGGCACATTCCAATGAGGATTCAGCACAAGCGACAGGGATTGGGAAAGAAGCTAAGACGACACGCAAGTCGGACACCCACGAGATATGGCCTGAAGTGGACAGTCATAGGGACTCCATGTACTCTGGATGAGCATAGTGATTGTCCGGTAAATGTGCCCAGTACATTGCATGATGCAAGACAATGATAGCACGTTGATATCTGATGGGAAGCAGTCCAGTTTCAGTGAAAAGGATGGCTCGCATGCACCGTGGATTGAGACCAAGGAGCCTGCACAAGAATTGCTTCTGAGGCTTCTCCAGTTTCACAACGAGGCGGACGTAACATCCAGCACCACCTCGCAACCCGATATGAGATGAGGGTCGACCCTTGCCATATAAAGCAGTATCCCTTCCCTTGGCGGCAGAGTCCCTATCATCGAGTCCACGGTAAAACTAGTGTGAGCTATCCCCTGAGTTTTCGACGCCGTTACGCGGTAGTGTTTCTCAAACAGATGACGCTTGACTGAGGTGAACCAGATACCAACAAACTTGTACTCGTGTACAAGGGTGACGACGTTACCATTGACATAGATGGAGGGGGTGTTTCAGGGGAAGGGCCGAAGACCATCCACTGTGTCTTATCCACGCTAATCACCATTGAGTTGGCACTGCACCACGAAGTAAAACTGTTGAAGCGACGCTGTAGTCCTGCAGCTGTGGTGGAAAATAGGGCCACATCATCCCCATGTTCGATATGAGACATTGTGATTCCGGATAGGACGATGCCGGATAGGACAATGTCATCGGAGTCGACAGGGAACCACTTCACGAGATCGCCGAAGTAGATGTTCCACAGTCCAGGGGATGCAGAGTCACCGGTCAAGACACCAATCATGGACTTGAAAGCACCGGAATATGCACCCCCATGCTTCATGATGTACAACATACGTGCATAAATCATTTGCAACCAGTCGAACAGCGGGCCTGAAACACCAGTCCGGTACAGCTTCACCCATAGTGTCGGAGATCCGTTGAGGGAAAAGCATTTTTCAGGTCTGTTATATCCATGCTTTGTCGGTCCTTGACCTTCCGGTCATTGTCCGGTAGCGGAGCCCAGAACCAGACGGAATATCCTCGGACCCATCACGGATCACCGGGTTTTTAGGCAATGAAGAATTACTGAGTGTTTCCCGTTTATCTGTCTTTATAATCCATCTTCTTATTGTCAATTTCTCCGACATCACTTCTCCATCCTCATTGGGACTCGTATTATTGTTATGTCCGACAGGTCACCTGAATCGCACCTTTTTGGGAATACAATTAGGACTTAGCTATATAAACCCTTAACATATGCCATGTACTTCAGTTTGATAATTAATGTTGCTTTTCTCTCCGCTTTGCACTGAGTCGTCCTCTGGTTAATTCCCTGGTCTTCCTTCCTTCCTTCACCGGCCTCGGTAGTATGCACATCCTACTGTCCTGTGGTGCTTGCGTTATCTCCCCATATACTTTCCGGAATTTCCGATCCTCCGGTTCCCGGTTCCGGTTCCGGTTCCGGAGTCTTTCATCTTGACCTTCCTTCGGCTCGGTATATAACAAGGTCAACAAATGCCACGTAGAGTGGTTTTCCCTGGGACCAGGCCTTCTCAATAGCGCAGCACAGGATAAACAGATTATTGTTGGTACGGAAATATTTCCAGAATCCGTTCTGTGAATCTGGAACAAGATGTTTAAAGTCTGCCCATTCCTGCAACTGTTTGTTGATGAGAAGTGTCAACACCTTTAAAAGGCAATACTCAAGGCTGACTAATCGATACCCATCTGGGTTTGTCGCTGCCTTTCCTTGCTTCAGGATCCCGACCAGAATCATTGTCAACCACATCCTTGGAGCATCTCGCATGTCAACGCAGGCCTGGAACAGCTGTACGAGGATTTCATTCAGTATTTCCAGGATTTTACGGTAAGAAACCCGATCCATTCCTGGCGCGCTTTTGATGTAATGAGAAGCCCAATATGCAACACGGCTATCATAAGACAAGCAAATATCTTCGTACAGTGCAGCATGGTCAGCTGATCGCTAAAGAGACATGTATATTCAAACAGAAGCCCAATATGCAACATGGCTATCATAAGACAAGCGAATATCTTCGTACAGTGCAGCACGGTCAAAATCTATCAAGTGGATGGTGGTGTGGGTTCCACAGGATATGGCACCAGATAAGCGAGAGGATTCTCGAGGAAGCACTGTTCCATGGAGTTCACATGGGTTGAAAAACCTGCAGTAGAACTGATTAGGGAGCGCAAAGAACAGGGATAACAAAAACATACCATACACAGTTCTCAATAGTTTGGATGTAGCACCCCCATTCAGCATAGGCAAAGTTGTACTCATAATGAGGCGACAGTGTCCACTTCCAGAGTTGGCAGCACAAGGACCAAGATTTGTCCCTGTCACTGTGAAGGCGAGAACCATACTCCCAGCAATAGAACGAGTTCGTCCCGTGCTTACCCACCCTATTTAGGCCTGCTTTCTTGATTATTTGATGAAGGTCTGCAACCACCTTTGGAGCAAAGCCTCGTACTGTCTCCATCATGGTGTCAGCGTCCTGAATAAAAAATAAATGCAAGGTCCTCGAAACTGTCAGAAGCAGCTTACCCTTCCATGAGCAAAAAACGCTTCAGTGCCCTCTCATGTAGCTTTGTGGTGCACATATGGTCAATAACCATCACCTTTGGCACCTCCAGAGGCTTGTCGGGAACCAACAGGAGTTAAAGTCCCTTCACTCTGGGAATAATCTGAGCGCGTAGTAGGAGTAGCATAACACCCAACCAGCGCATGGCTGGCCCACATGTCATATAATGTTTCGTCGTCCCAAGGAAGAAACTGGACACCTCCAACCTGAATGGATGGTTGAGTTGCAAATGTATAGAGGTATCAGAAAAACAAGAACTGTTTCACCAGTGGCTTGATCAGTCAAGATACAGACATCTCCTTGACAATCTTGGTAGACGTCGGGACAGTGAGCAATCTCAATAAATTTGAGTGCAGTTGGCAACAGCATGGTGGCATTGCCCTATTTTTAACAAAGATCAGCCAAATGAACACCAGGATGACAGGAACATACAGTGTCGCGAAAATCATGTGCAGGAGCACAAGTCAAGAAAGCACTGCGCCAAGCCTTGATCTCCACTTCAGTGCGATGCAACACCGGCACTTTATAGTAGCAGCAGAACTCTGGGTCCTTGTGCGCACAATTCAGACAACCACCAAATTCTGGAGCATCAGCATCAGCTTTGCCATATGGGACTGGTCGAGTTTTAGGTGGGGGAGGCCGGGTGCCAAGAATTTCAGCTTTGGCGGTGGATGGAGAAGAACGGGAATTGGAAGGTTGATGTATTCTGGGCTCAACTTTGGGATGGGATTTGTCGAGACGAGGACATGACCATTGTCGCTTCACATCCTTGGCATGCTCCCGTTCGAGTTGAGCTTGGAGGAGAACAAACTGCAGCTGTTCCCAGCCTGTGCCCGGTGATTCCAGTTGGAATGTCCGAACGTTGGCCTCAGAAACACGCCGCCATAAGTCATAGACATCCCAGTCATCGATTGGATGTGTCCAGTGTAGAGCCTAAAGCATGTAAATCACAGAACAGAAATGCAGACACATGAGAAACAAACCATTGACCGCAATGTTGGTAAGACGAGTCTGCTCCATTCAAAATGCCAGTTCTCCTCAGAGGAGGGGAAGAAGACCTGCTGGCAGTGGCAGTACATGGCTACAGTAAATCGCGGATCACTGATGCCCTGCAGAAACTCTTGTAAAGACACCTTTTTCTGGAGCGGTCACAAACATGTTAAAAAGAGTAAAGGAATGATACAACAGCATACCTGGCCTTTGCCTCGAGGAGTTGCTGGTACTCTATATTCTGGTGGTGTAGACTTGTAGTGTATCTCCCCCAAGAATGCTCACCAGTTAAAGGATTTGTAAGAATCCTGCACATGTCGGCGGTTGATCTCCTCCCGGAAGTGGGGATTAATGATATGCTCAATGAGTTTACACAGCCCGCTTTGCTAGGATAACATTCAGTAGCCGCCAGGAGAGATATAGGCCTAATAGTAACTGAAATGCACAGCACCATGCATCTGAGCTGAAGGTGCGATCACGTATCTGACACATCTCGCATAAGGCTCCAACAACATTGTTCAACACTTGTTTTTCAGATTGGGGATTCTAGATGACATCACATATGAGCCAAGGACCTCTGTAAGTTTGACGACTTACAGCAAATGATGTAGTGTCGAAGAAAAGATGGAGACTGTGACCCCATCCTATACACTGGGCTAAGAGAGTGGCCGTGGGGTCATCTGAGTGCTCAGACTCGTCTGAGTACTCATCTGAGTGTTCGGACTCATCTGAGTCCTCATAATCATCCAAGACCATAGAGATATCATCTTTAGGGTCGCTGGAGAAATTGTCCTCATGGTCAAGATTGCCCAGCATGTCGGTATCTTCTTGTATGTTTATCTGAACCTGAACAAGGTTGGTTTCCTTGGGGAACTAGAGGTCGTCAGAAGTACTCGGTCGTTTGGAACTGCCAAAGGTAGACACCTGCACAGCTTTGATGCTCTGAACTTGAGCACCGACAAGCAGTTGTAATGCATCATATTGACGCCCTTGACGTTGAGCCCACAGTACGTCTATGAACAGTCTGACAGCGGAAGGAAGGGGTAGCTGAATGGCAATGCAATGTTGAACCCAAGCCTTGATGAATACGATCTGCAGCCATATTAGACATATTTAGTTAGAAACAGGAAAGTTATGTACCCACTGGCTTGCGTTATCACCAGCGGTCAAATCATTAAATAGCTGGATCTGCCATACAAGCGAACGGCAGCTAGAGTGTTCACCCTCGTGTTGATCGAAAGCAATCTTGACAATGTTGGGGATCTCATCACCAGTCGGAAGAGTCAATGAGAAATTGGAGAAGATATTGGTGTCATGACAGACGTGGCTCAGGGTGCTTGGCATCCATGGCAGGGTGGGGCAGTGGACAACAACAGTGAAGCAGTGCAGGTACACCAACCCATGATCGCAGTCTGACAGTAGGCAATGAGGGCAGTAAGGTGAAACAACGGGCAACTGAAAAGGAAGCAGTGAGCATCAATGGTGAGAGTGCTGCGCAGGTTGACATGCCTGTGCTGGATTTGGGAACAGTGCAGTGGGCTTGGATGGCAGTGGGCAGGGGTAGGGAGGAAGGACGGCGATCAACTAGAGAAGTACGGTGACTGGCTGCAGCAGTTGAATGGTACAGGTAGACATACCTGCAGTAGTGGTCGAGGATCAGCACGCAGCATGGCAGCGGTCTCCAGGTGCCGTGAAATGGTGCAGGCAACTGGAAAGGGAGGTGGTGAGCAGGACTGGTGAGAGTGTTGCGCTGATGAATGTACCTGCACTAGTTTCGGGACGAGTGTCAGGGCAGTAGAATGCAGCCACGAAATGTGTGGTGAGTGTCGACAGGATCGACAAGTACCTGAAGGGCCGCAGTGGGCAAGAACAGCGGCGGGGCGCCACAGGTACACATACCTGCGATAGTGCTTGCAGGGTGCGCTTACACAAAACCACAGACTGTGCACGCGGTGAGGTGGACCTGCGCTGATGAGAGGTCAGGCAGCGGAAAGGACACAGTGGGTGGGAACTGTGGTGGCAAAGGACAGGGATAAGTGAGGAAGACCTATAGGACTGCAGTGAGCTGGAGCAAAGACAGTGCATCATGGGTGCACGTACCTGCTATTGTGGTTGGAGGGCACAGTGGTATGGAGCCGCGGAGGCTGCCCGCAGTAAGCAGGCACCACGCTAATTTGAACAGGTGGATGGCATCTAGTCCTCGTGGTGAGCAACGACGGCGACAGGGCGGTGTGGGTGCACGTACCTGCAGTGGTGCTTGGGAGACACCGTGGCACAGAACCAAGGTGTGAAGGAGCTGGGATGAACGAAATCGAAGACCTAAAGGTCAGCGGTTAGCCACAACAACAATGGGGCGGTGTGGGTGCGTACCTGCAGTGGTGCTGCGGGTGCAGTGCGCGTGAAGGGCGGTGGGGGGAGCAACGACCTGCCAACTTGCGGTGAGATACGACAGTGGTGGAGCAGCACAGGTGCACGTACCTGCAATGGTGCTTGGAGGGCGTAGTTGCACAGAACCACAGACACTGTGTGTGGCGAGATGGACCGCACGAGAGACTGTGAAGCAGGGCAGTGAGCAGTGACGGCAGCAGCGGTGTGCAGGCAGACGTACCGGCATGGATTTGAGGACGGGTGACGGAGCAGAGGGATGGCACAGGGAGGAGGGACAGCAGGCAGCTAAAGAGCCGTGGTAAGCAACAACAACAACGGTGCGGTGCAGGGCTACATACCTGTAGTGGGGCGCACGGTGACATGGCGCTGTGGGGGGCAACTGTGAAGGAGGGTGGTGAGCATCGACTGTGAGAGTGTTCGGCAGGTGGACATACCTGCGCAGATTTGAGGGCCGCAGTCGGCGTCAACAGCAATGAGATAGTGCAGGGAGGAGGGACAGCGAGCAGCTAAAGAGCTGCAGTAAACAACCACAATGACAGCATGGTGCTGGGCTATGTACCTGCAGTGGGCGCGGTGATATGACACTACGGGGGCAACTGTGAAGGAGGGCAGTGAGCGTCGACCGCGAGAGCATTCAGCAGGTGGACGTACCTGCGCAGATTTGAGGGCCGCAATTGGCGTCAACGGCGATGGGAGGGCATGGGGAGGAGGGACACCGAGCAGCTAAAGGGCCACAGTAAGCAACCACAACGATGGTACAGCGCAGGGCTATGTACCTGCAGTTGTGGTTGAAGGGGACAACGGCGGACGGTGGGTGTGGTAATATGGAACCGCGCGAGCAACTGGGAAGTAGGGTGATTAGCGTCGACCACAAGAGTGTTCAGCAGGCAGACGTACCTGCACAGATTTGAGGGCCACAGTTGGCGTCAACGGCGATGGGAGGGTGCAGGGAGGAGGGACAGCGAGCAGCTAAAGGGCTGCAGTAAGCAACCACAACAACGGCATGGCGCAGGGCTACGTACATGCAGTGGGCGCAGTGATATGACACTGCGGGGGCAACTGTGAAGGAGGGCGGCGAGCATCAACTGCGAGAGCGTTCGGCAGTTGGATGTACCTGCGCGAATTTGAGGACGGCGATGGAGCAGAGGGATGGCCGCAGTCGGCGTCAACGGCCATGAGAGAGCACATGGAAGAGGGACCGCAAACAACTAGAGAGACATAGTGAGCAGCAGCGGTGGCGGCGCAGCAGCGTGGATTCCTGCACCTGCAGATACTGCGTGGCAGGACACGAGTGTCATCGCAAGCCACAGCGAACAGCTTCGTAGATCTGTGGTTAGCAATGACTGCAAAAGAGGATTGCATATTTACATACCTGCAAAGGAACCAGGAAAGGAAGTGCGACTAACAATGAAGCAGTACTAGTTGATCATTGACTGCTACAATACAGTTGAAGCAGTAACTAGTCGGCCGCAGTGTGTCGCAACTGCAAGCCTCAGAGGTTCAGCAGGCCAACACTGTGGTTCAGCGGGCGGGGCGTCAAACAACTGTAAAGCCAACACCGGTTGACACAGCCCGACTTAGGGCAGCTATCCGTGATTTTTCCGAGACGTATTTGTTCGTGTGTATTTCGACCAAATGAGTGCAATATGTCACAATGTGACCGCTGATATGTCATGCACTTACCGCCAACTCTCAGATGCTGCAACCACACTCAATGTCAGCTCGCCGTACTATTTGGGCAGTCAGAACACTTTTCCACTTGAGGAACACCCGTTGTCCACTTTACCGGATCCTAGTTTTGCGGCCCTCGGTGCAGAGCGTGTGACTTGTGCAATAGATACACTTGATTTGAATATGAAGTTCTTGGTTCACTCCTCCCCTCTGCAGTGTTTTTTCTGAAGGATCAACTTCCTTTTGTGCTTGTGCGAGGTTCCCCGGTCTCCGTTCTCTCTTTCCTTGTCCCCGCTGTGCCTGGAAATGGTGAAACCCGTGTTTTTGAGATTGTTCCTTGCAGTCTTGTTCCTGGCGCCGCTCACTGTTGCTGGTTGCGACAGGCCACAGCGTAGCATATGATCCTGGACCTTACCGGTGCTTCTCATTGCTCACCATATATTGCACCAATATTTGGGGGGATTAGCCGAAGTGAGACTGGACATTGAATGCATGCAGAACAAGAGAGCACTGGTAAGATGCACATTTGTGCGTCGGTCGGCGGTCCATTTCTTTGGGCTGGATGTGCGTCCAATATGACATGATTACAGGTACGAAATGCACGATAAACAGACACATAAGGAGTGGTGCCCTCAAAACAATTTCTCTCGCTGTCCTATCATTGTTTTTCAAGCATGCAATGCTGCCTTCATCCCTCAGTTACCCAGCCCCCCAAATCTGCTCCAACACCGCTTGGACTCAGCACCCGCGCCAATTTGCCTCCTCGCCCGGACTATGCAGCTCTTCCCCATCGTCCTTCCGACGCTTGGCTCAATAGCCTGAACCCCGGATGGATGGGTGAGCGTGAGCACTGTAGATCTACCCAATTATTAATCGCTTGTAGATGGCGCCTCCAACCCCCCTCTTATGTTCTTCACAAACGAGGAGATTGCAATGACTATGTTGACCTGGAACCCTGGACATCCCATGTTCCATCCTGCAGGCCACCTGGCTCATGTCGAGGCTACCACAGGAGCTCCTGGCATCATCAATTCAGCCCAAGGACCTGCGGATGGCGCTGGGATTTTATTTTTATCTTCTCCAGTTTTTTTATGCTCAATCTGTTCCAGTGCCAATCACTGGGCCGACTCCCGGGTACCAGGTCAATGTCCTTGTTCAGTTCTCTGCAGTCAACACCAGCAAAGCCGCAAGCTTTAGGTCGAAGCCTTCTGCAAAGGTTCTCAAGAACTCAAGGCTCAGCATCATCGACATCAACAACATGGACAGATGCGTGTTCATCAAGCGCATCCTCGAAGTACACAACTACGGCAATGACTACAGCCCTGGAGTTCATCATGGACTGCCGTTCAAGATCTCCTGGACGGGATCCAGGTACGTTTCACCCACCAAATGTAGACTTTTCTTGCTTATGAATGCATTTTAGTGGAGGCAAAGGTGGGCTCTGACAATCGAAACCGATGCCAAATTTGAGGTCGTTCTTGCCTCCCTCAAGAAAAAGAATGAGCCTGCAGTGGTTGTCGAGTACAACCTCGATGAAATGGATGGTTACTGCATTAGTAAAAAACGGGTGAGTCTGTCAGATACTTCATATCTCACCTATGCTGATGAGATAGTCTCTTTCCATAATCTCCTCTGCTTCGTTGTCACCGTACTCCTCCCCACCTTTGTCTCCATCTCTGCAGCCCACCAAGGCTCTGCCGCAAGAGGGGGAGGATGATGTCGAACTTCTGCACGGTACCAAGGTATTAGATCTCTTCTCGTCATCTCGGGTCAGCTGTTGATACAATTATTATAGGTCCCTCGCATCGAGGACTTCAGTCCTCAGGACCAGCTTCATGGTCAGATGAACTTGAAGCTCAAGCAGAAGTGGGCCTGCGAGAAGCACCAGGGCGAGAACGGCAATGTTGGTCACTGTTGGGTTGATGCTGGCAGTAACCACATCGGACTTAATATGAGGAAGCTGAAGATGTGGTCGTCTGCTATCGTGAGTCCAGTTCATCAGCCTTTTGTATTGTTCTAGTGCTGAATGATTGCTAGGTTGCCGGCGAGGCCACAATCCAGATAAAACCCAAGGGAGCTGGTAAGATTGCAACGGTGTTGCCTGTAGGTTAAACAGGGCTGGCGGCCATTCCTTCCTTTGAAGCTTATTTAATTTTTTTTTAGATAATTAACTGAATGCTTGTAAGCTGCTGTACTAATAGTAGAGCTGCTACTTACAAAGATCGCTATCTAATAAAACAAATAAATTAGGTAGTGCAGTTGATCAACAGCAAGCAGTATGAGCCTGACCCTTTTAACTCCTGTAAAAAAGGAACCACCCAATGCTGTGGAGTTCGATGGCCTTCGTGACGGCTGTCTCACTCGTCCCTGTGGCAGGGTTGGTCCCCGACAATCCTTTGGAGGGGGATCATCGTCCGACACCACCACTGTCCTCCTTGTGGTGATGCTGCCACTGTTGCACAATATGGTGCCCAGGTCCAATCCGCTCAAGACCCCTCCTCGCAGCACACTTCCCGTTGCTTTTCTCACCACGCCAAAGAAAGCGGCCGTCCCAGTTCTGCTTTCTCCAATCTCACTTTCTCTAATTCCGACCACATCTTCCGAACTCCATGCTTGCCTCCACGACTTCCTCAAGATCAAAGGTATCAACATCCTTCAGGCCGAGTCGGCCTTGGCATCCTTGGAGCTCACACCGGAGATCATCAGCGGCATTCCCATGTCTCGCTTGTGCGAGATCACTGGTATCGTTGAAGGGCACTTGTGGAGCTTTCAATCCTTCTGCCGTGATTGGTCTATTCGCTTGGAGCAGAAGAAGCAGCACCTCACTCTTGTTTCATCATAAATTGTCGCCTGTTCGTCATTTATCACTTGGTATACATTTTGTGTTGGAATTTCTTTCGTTGTATGCCACAACTTTCTCATAGCCTATTTACTCACAATTTTCTAAAGTAACCTTTTGTTCATCTATGAATAACCACAATTGATGATCCATCCCACTGTGTCACTTGAAGTAACCGCCATCGTTGCCTGATGAATCAGCCATGGACGTGAGGCCAGTTGAAGGGCTTCCACTTCATCACGCCTCGGACATCTCAGGGCAAGGTCACTGCAATAGAAATATATCTGTACCGCATTCAATCTCAACAATCCGACGAACCTCTTCATTGTGGTGAATGGCATAGTTATCCAATACCACTACACTTCGTGGACCAGGATATGGAGTCAACTTGGGTGCCTATTCAAATTATGCGTGATAAATTACATGGGAGTTCCATGACCTACGAGCTCGTTCTCCAAAAACTCCACAAAGTGCTCCTTGTTGACCGACCCTTCGAAAATGTCGAGAGCAATGATCCCATCGCATGTCAATGCCGGGAGCATAGAAAAGTGCTGGCCACGGATGAAGGTTTCCCGTCTAACACACACATGGCCCAGCCCAGCCCATCCCGACGAGCGTTGATGTGTGCGATTGTCAATGCTGGTCTCATCCAGCCACACAAAATACTCCATTGGGATGTCCCCGTGCGCCGCTTTCCAGGTAGCTCGCAATAGCTCATTATGTTCGATAGCCTCAGGTGCAACCTTCTTATGCGTGATTGCCAGCCTGCGCATGGCCCGAGATAGTGTGGGGATAGAGACATCCACATCTCAGGCATCCGAGAGCTTGGCTTGCAGCTCATCCAGATAGAGGCTGGGTTCACATCGAGAAGTGCTGATAGGTAGTTGATATCGCCCATGTCGAGGCTCACGGATTCCCGCGCGATTGGATATTGGGATTGGAAGTCTGCCCATATTCCCACTCGATCCGTAGAATGTTGTGGACAGTACGTTCACTGCATCCTGCGAGCTCAGCTATCTCAGCTGCGGTCTTGTGCTGCTCGTAGCGCCAGGCAATGATGTGGTCCCGGAGTTGTGGGGTCAAAGGTAGACCAGGCATCGGGGTGATTGAAGACGATGGGATGCCAGTATCGGTTGCACCATCAGATCAAGTATATACCGCGCCGCCTAGATCGTGTGCTTGATGAAGACTTGATGAATGCGACACCATGCTTGATGAACGCGACACTAGGCTTGATGAATGTGACACGTCGGACACGGCACGGCGCACTCCGCCAGCGGAGAGCGTGACAAAGTTTGGTCGAAAGTTTGGTCGAAATACACACGAACAAATATGTCTCGGAGAAATCAGTACTGTAGATACTTGTACTGTAGCAACCGGCCAACCCACCGTGACATCGACGATGGCTTTGGGCAACGCAACCACCCCAATTTTACCGTGACTGTTGAAATTTCGGCAACCAAAAAAAGTGAACCAGCTGTAATTCTGGCTCAAGATCTGGTCCTGTCTTGCGCAGAATCCATGTAGCAAGTGTTTGGAAGACTTTTTTGTGGTTTCTGTTCTTTGGGCCAAAAAATGATTATTTTCCACATGTCACGGTGCAGGCTAGGCAACCAACCGTGTCGTGACCATGACCTGGGTCAGTTTGGGCAACGCAACCACCACCATCGTGACCGTGACAGTTGCTACAGTACAAGTATCTACAGTACTGCAAACAATTATGCAAACATCTGTGAAGAGCAAGACTCATTCGGATCAGAGGCAGCACCTTGAGATAAATGTGCCATCTTTGATTTGGAGGGAGGCACTTGCTATCACACCCATGGAAAGAGCTGCATTCAGCAACTCTTTCGAATGCTAGAGGTTTCTCCACCTTTTGAAAGCTATGAAAGGACTGCTGAAAGACGAAATTTCAGTTGTTCTTTCAGCCCTATTGAAACAAGGACTTTCAAATTTTTCCTTTGTTCGAACAAAGGAAAAATTTAAAAGACCATCTTTCTTCTCATTGGAAATGGCTGCTGAAATTCCATCTTCCAGCATTCCTTTCATAGCTTGCAGAAAGTGGTTAAATCTCTAGTATTTGAAAGAGCTGCTGAATGCGGCTCTTTCCATCTGCCTTTCCAACCCAATTGAAACAAAAACTTTCCCATTAATTTGATTTCGCTAAGGATTTATCCCAACTCAGATAGCCTATCGACCTAGGTCGAGATTTTTCTTTATTGGGTGTGTATTTTAGAAATGTGCCGCTCTCGGCACAACCTGATCTGTCACGTGTCTTGTGTTTCCAGCTATCCTTTTGGTGATCGGCAACCCTGTCAGAAATCGGTGATCTAAAATATGGTATTACCAGATTAGGCAACTCCCCCTATTTTCCAACGATACCTTGCTCAAATGCCCTGTTAACGGAGTCAAAAGTTCTTGAAAAAATATGGAGTGTTTTTTTAATGATTTAAGATGTATTTTGGTACTATTTCTCTGATATAAATCCGGCCAATTAATGGGTTAGTGTATATTCTTCTTTCAGTCTCTACTAGAATTACAGCTCTCTGTTGCCTGTGTTTTATTCAAACTTGTGGTGTATCAGGTGCTATTCAGTAGTTAGATTAGATCTATCTTGTTGATTTTATATTCTTTGCCAATGTGGCCGCGCAGAGTGAATTCTATAACCAAAATTGATTGGTTTGGGCATATCAAAGCTGTAAATTAAAATTCTGCAATGATAGTTTTAAAGAGGATGCCCATGCCATTATATTTCTCCATAAAAAGTAGACCTCAAAGTGGACAGAGGAGCCAGGACGAGGCTCTACCGCTTGATGGGCAAACATCGGAGTTTGAATTTGGCGGAGCGTTGCCGATCACCAATCCTTTTAACAATTTATTTAACAATGTGATATTCGTCTACGCAAAAATGCTTAGGTACGGGTACCTCGACGAACCCAAATGAGGTAGGAAAGTATCGTAAGAGTCGTTAAGTCGTGATAGTCATGAATACCGCTCGAGCGGCGGCAAGAGGTGAAAATATAATGACGGTGATGTGGTGCCACGTTGAATGACCTGAGCAATCTCTGGATCACGGAATTTGATCTGTATACGTGCCATCAGTGATGGCAATTCTGAGGGCCGCCAAAAGCACTGAGAGTCTGCGCTAGAAAACATACTGACCAGTCTGTAATCTTGCTGGGAATAGCATAGCAACCTCAGTTTTTATACCATCCCCGGCCACCATAGATTAAGTGAAGCTCTCAGATGCCGCTGCCGTGCCGCTTACCAAGAGTTGCCTTTTCTGGGGGGGGGGTCGTGGGAATTTTTACAAGATCCAGAGATTGAGCACCTCTTGCTTTCCCTCCTACCACCACCATTGCCGCTCAACCCCCCCCCCCCCCCCCCCACCGCTGCTCAACCCACCCCATTTATGTGTCCGATGGCGCCAGCACACTGCAAGTCGAGACGATGGCATGGCGGCACGTCCTCGACTCCACGTTGAGCAAGCTGTGAGTATTCGTATTCGGGTGCCAAGTCGGGCCGCCAACGCGGTCTCACATCACAGTCTTGCACTCGGAAACAATTAACAAATAACTTTAGAGCCAGTTCGGATGCGATATCCATATCCATGGATATGACCAACCTTCCTTTTTAAGTAGCTCCGATATCATGTGATGAAAGTGATCATTTGTGACTCCTCGCGTCTTTTTTCTTGAGAAACCTTGCCTGTCGTGCACGCACTTTTGCCTGACCATGGCAGCGCAGGCAGCAAATCCTGCTAATGGCCCAGTTGCAGCCAATCCCAAGGCCAATCCCAGTCTCCTCGACTTGGGCAATGCCGCGTGGACTCGCCCAGATATTAAAAGGCTTCTTGATTTTCTCGTCAAGCACCAGGCAGAGGCTGGGGATGGGGGAAATTTCAAACCGAAGACCTTCCGTGCAGCTGCAGTTGCTGTGAATTTGATCTGTACGAAGGGTGGCCCAAAAAGCTACAAATCATGTCAGCAAAAATACACCAGGGTGTGTTTGGCAAAAGGCTCTTTTTTTCCCCATGTAATAACTTCTGGGGCAGCTTCTGAAAGAATGGCTCATTGTCGACAATATCAAGGACACCTCCGGCTACCCCTGGGACGACGAAAAGGGGGTGAGGTGACTGCCGCGATGAGAGGAACTTGGACGGAGTTCGCCAAGGTACACAAGGGTGCAGCACGTTTCGAAGGGACGAGCTGGCCATACTACGACCTCATGGCCCCTCTTATGCCTTCGAAGGCAAAGGGCGGCAATGTCTACCGGTCAGGGAACACTCCAGGAACTGGTGGATCCCCACGCCCAGACTGGGACGAGGAGCAGATGGATCGGGACTTTGGCATGCAGGACAAGGATCATGACAAGGAGCTGGGGGATAATGACAGTGCTGCTGGAGATGTCGACGTCGACAACAACAACGATGAGAGTGGTGGTGTACATCCCCCAGTCTGTTTCTTTTCTTTTAAATACTGCTAACACTCAATTGTCCTCCTCTCCAGTTGCATCCGTCAAGACTGGCGGTAAACGTGCCGCTCAGCCCACCCCAATCTATCGCAAAAAGCCTCGCCTGTCCACAGGGGGGCAGGCGCTCACAGACCTTGCGTCTTCAGCAGCAGAGTTCAATGAAATCTTTGCAGGTCTCCATGACATTGTGGCTGTTGCTCCCGCTGCCACTCCCGTTCCTCCGGATGCAACTCCCGCTCCTCCCGCTGCTGCTCCTGCTCCTCTCGATGCAGCCGTGGGACCATCGACTTCCACCACTGCCCCGAATCCAGCCTTTTAGCCAAGTCCTCAGTGATGTCTCAATGCCAGCCAGTATGCGAAAAACGAGGCATGGCTTGATTCGGCTCAGCGTGTCGCACTCATCTGGGTTCTACACAACATCATCAAGGCTGACAAGCACACCGGGCTCATAGACGATGAGGAGATGCATGCTCATTCGATTATATATGAGTTGAACGAAGTCGGGATCATAGTATTCCATCCGTTGTATTCAGGTCTCGAGCTCTACTTCGATATTTAGTTTGTGCGGTTGTAGTAATGAACTAGATTTTCTGAATACTTATTCCTTGATGCCTTCACCTCTCTCACATAGCAACTCCTGGTAGCTTTCCCACATGGCCTGCGCAATATCATCCCGTCTTCCCTCTGACCTCTCCTTTTCTGGATCAGCAGTCGCACCCTCTGCAAGACTCCCAAAGTCGTTGTCAGCTCTTGTCCCAGGGTTCATATCATTGACGTCCATCTTGAGAATGTCGTCCCATTCAACCGAGTCATGCTTCAGGATAAAATTGCGCAAAGCTGCCAAGGCCAGGAGAACATGGGCCTGAATAATCATATCGTATTCAGGAGGTTGAGTGAGGATGGCCCATCTCCCTTTAACAACGCCGAAGATGTGTTTGACTACGTTACGTGCTTGAGCATGTCGGAGGTTAAATAATTCCCTATAATTTGCGGGCCTTGCAAGATATTAAATGTAGGATCAGATGTAGAGAGACCACATGTACCTAACATTGGCCCATCCCCATTCTGCAAGATGATATTGCACTCCCCTGTATGGAATGAGGGTTGCATTGCAGCTGCCAAAACCAGTGTCTGCAAGGTAATATTTGCTGTCTGGTACGCTGAGATCGTGGATGCGTGCATCAAGATAAAGTGCCCCATCCGGCACTGAGCCTTACCAGCCACTGAGCACGTACAGAAAGACCATATCCTGCGAGCAGCATGCCAGGCAGTTCATGGATACACCACCCCTACGGTTTTGGGATGCCTGTCGATCAGCAGCCGATGGAGCTGAATTGATGTGCGTGCCATCCATGGACCCAATTGCATCGTGAAAGAATGGGAAGAATTTTGGATTGTGAAGAATGGACTCGGGTATGGGATCATTGGACAATGGGAGGCGGACATATTGTGTGTAGAATGGGGGCGAAGATACTGCGATAAGAACTTGTCGAAAGCATCTAAATTTTTCTCAGCATGCTTTGTAGAAGGATCAGTTAAATAAATACTTCAAAATAGTTTCATTGGATCTTTGAAATCATTCTCCAACATGCCTGATAGACAGGCCTGTAACATAGGTGTAGAGGAAGATGGCAACCTGTTCTTTGAGTGTGATGTATTTTGAATCAGATAATCCAGATATTGCCCAAAGTTTAGCCACCAGTGCGAGGAAGACATGCACCCTCATGCCTAGCTCTGACTTTATTCTATCTGGATGCCCTACAATCAGTTCATTCACCCAACCTTGACCTGTCAAAGCGGATGTATGGTATTCCTGTTTCTAGTATAGCAGACTAGCATAGAGAATGAGAGCGAGGTGTAGCATATTCCAGAAGTAGGCTGCAGCAAGCAGCAATCGTATCTGGATTATCTGCATCGTGGGACGAGGCATTGCGACTTCAGATGCATGAAGAAGGTCGAGGACGTGTCAAATTTTTGTTGTCATGCTCATATACATCACATGATATCAGAGCTACTTAAAAAGGAAGGTTGGTCATATCCATGGATATGGATATCACATCCGAACTGGCTCTTATGTTTTCCAGGGTGTTGAGAGACGGTCTTTTTGGCTGAGCCAGGAGCTCTCGTTACTTGTGATACACTGCAGATACAGAGGAGTTGATGTACAGATGCGTGCTGGGGTCATCATTCAAAATATACCCGCTGTTTACATTTTAAGTCAAATTAAGCAGGGCTGCCTCTAGCCAGTATATTTACCTGGGCACTTGCTGTGCCACACCTGCCTCCACCATGTTCACCCGACACCATTGAAAGGCCAGGCAAAGCACAGCAAGATTCTGGCCAATGCCAGGGCTCTGCAGGTCCACCACAGTGCACCTTCCCTTGCTCGACCTTGTCCAATATGGGCAGGTGTCCACTACAACTGCCAGTGACGTCAAGGGGCTTTTCCAACATTGTGTCTGCAAATATACCACCCCCTTTTTCCCCAGCTGACTTGGCTACATACACTTTTTCCACACTTTGGAAGATCTCCATAGTTGGGTTGTAGGATCTGTACCGGTTGCAGTCATGTCTGTTCTCTCTGACCCTGTTCCCCTGAATAACCTGAACGTTATTGCAACTTTCCTCAATTTCTTCTCATGGCTGGAGTTTTTCATGGAAGAGTTGCAGTTCTAGTTATCAATGATATTGAATGCAAGGGGATTTATGCTGCCATGGGACATAGGTTTCTGCGAGTACAGCACAAGTCATGCCCCATATGTGTTGTTTTATTGAGGACTTCCAATTCTCACATTGAATGAGCAGGGATACAAGATTACTATCACTACATCTTCCTCCCCCACTTTCTTCAAGCTCTTCTTCGCTTCCCCCAACATGAACCAGATGCTTGCTCTGGCAGTGTATACACTCATAACCATGTACCCAGATCTGACCTCATGCCAGGAAGCTGTTCAAGGTTGGGCACAACAGGTGTTACAGGCTGAGCCTTCTGCAGCATTGGTTGCATCGCTTGTGAGAACCTCGCCCTTTCCAGGTGCTGTCACTCTCCACCAGAATACTCGGTGGTGGTTGAGAGCTTGTGGGGAGGCTTGCCCAGAAAAGTGGTGTTTCGCCTGTGGATTGACAAGCATTGCACACTGGCAGTGGGGTGGAATCGACGGTTTGGACTGTGGTGTTGACCCAGAGTTAGAGGCCCTAGGATGTTCAATGATACGGTGGAGGACTGGTGGATTCTGTTTAAATACAGAATGTCCCTACTGCTCTTTATGAGATACATGCTCATATACTGTTGCCCATTCACATTATTGCACTTCTATACTCAACTCGAATTCCACTCCTTGAGAAACAGTCATAAATTCCGACACGCTAAGGAAACAAAGAGTCATCTAAAATTGTCACTTGTAATGATGCACTCAAAGTTGCACTCAGAAACTACTTGAGTTGTAGCAACACCAGAAGCAATGCAATACCACAGAGTTTTTTGCTAGATTCTCTTTCAGGATACTTGTGTTGATGGTCCCAGGCCCATTCTTCACAATCAAAGTGTTTCCCCATACATTTTTCCCCAAAGCCACACTGAGAAGAGCATTGACCATCTGGTTATCTTCAGGCAAGCTGATACAGACAAAAAACTTCATAATACCAGCTGACAATATTCAGGTCCCTGTCATAGAACTGTCCAGCAAGGGTCACCTTCAATAATGAGTTGTGAAGTGTTGCTGATGCACAGTTGAATACCCACCTGTTGACCTGATAGCTTTCAAGAGATCCCAAGCAGACTGGTTTCGGATAAAGGATGATCCATGACTGACAGCCTCAAGTGCTTCTCCACATCATCTTTGCAGGTTGGATGAGTATTGGGGCCAGGACGTTGACATAGTTAGCCTGTCCTTACTATAGCAGCTTACTAATGTGCTGCTCTTGGCATCAAGAAACGAGGTGAGTGCTGACACTGATAGGATGTGCCTTCATGCTGACCAGCCAATGCAGATGAACAGCCAATAACACCTTCCTGAGTGCAGGGGCACTGTGAATAGTAGCAGCCTTCTCAATTCTCAATTTCAGTGAGGACCCAGTCTTCTATGAGATAGTTGGCTGGGTAAACCATTGCAATTCGTACAGAAAACATACAGAAGAGAGAGAGCAAGTTAGGAGGGCCCCAAGTCTCAGGTAGGTTGTCCGATTGGAAGCAAACACCAACACACATTCAGCCCATATCCATTGAAACTCAGACTGGCCTCTTCTGGCTGCAGAATATATTCTCACATATGGCATGCAAAAAATAATCAGGACAGACAGGATAATATTTTGGGGTATAATCAAGCAGACTACATTGGACCATTGGACAAGAAGTAGCAAAAAAATAGGCAGTGATAGGAACTCAGGGGTTATGCTTGAGTTGCAGTTGAACCCTTGCTAGATCGAGAATGATGAGGTTGGAGTCGCAACAAGGGGTAACACCACAAGGTCTTTTAAGCAGCTATAGCCAGGTGGAAGCGATACAACTCACCAGATGCATTTTTCAAGAGGTAAACACATTGCATATCGCAGAACACCTCCCAGCAATTCATGGTACATTTCTTTCCCTTTGTGTCCTCAGAGTCCACAACCTTGACAGCGTACCAGCTGATGCCTGCCTCGATAACAACAAAGTTGTGCTCTTGCATGTTGTAAACAATTAACTTCTGCATCAGTAACTTATCCTGCATTGTCTTCTGGCCATCGTAGTAGTTGGAAATAGAGTGTAGCACGAGTATCAAATATCACGAATATTCGTGCCTGTTCATTCGCGAATTGCGAATATTCATATTCGTGAATTGGGGCAGCAGTGCTATTCGTGCGAATGCGAATATCAGGCTTCGGGGAAGTTGATATTTGCGAATATTTGTCGGGTAATCCTGGGTTAATCACCATGGAATAGAGCAACCTCGGATCAGAGAGAACCAACCGTATCTTGGCAGATTCCCGAGTCATCTGTCCGTTTCAACAATGTCCATCTGTCAATCTGTCAAAATTGGAAGTATACGATGCTGAAGCTGGAAGTAACGGATCGTGGAGTGAGCTACTGTCTTCTTTCCATGCTACAGCTGGCTTCCGTCAAGAGGACCTGATTATCTTCGGAGTTTCTGAATGCTGGCCATGACGAGCAGCTGATCTTCCTCGGAGTTTCCGAACACTTGCATCGGTGAGGAGCTCATATTCTTCAGAGTTTTGGTACTCTCATTTAACCTGCACTTGTGGGGCTCAACAACTCAACACCCCGATGGCCTCTGCATCTTCGAGGAATCGGAGGAAGGCTGTAAGCTCTCATCCTCCATCTGCTCCGGAGCCTCCATCATTCCACGATCCGACAATGACAGCGAGTCTATTGCACCAGACGACAGTGCTTCACAGGTTCCCAGTAGCAACGTCTCTCGTGCATCGTCTCGTCGCTGTGGCAAAGCACCAGATAAGCGGCAGTACGACAACGACGACCTCACAGACGATGATCTATGCGACGAGGAGAATGACTTGCGTCTGTGTTGAATTTTACTTCCACACATTATGCCTGATTCCTATCTGCCAGGCCGTGCACGACGTGACTATCACACTGCATTCTGCTCGGAGTTCAAAAAACCCGTGCTGGAGCGCAACAAGGAAGGTGAAATTGTGTTCGTCAAGGTCAAGAACCCCAGAGGAACACTCGATTCCGTGCCTGTCTATCTCTTTGAATGTATTCAGTGTGTCCCTTTGCTTGGTTCATTTTATCGGTCCTATATCTGTCTTTAGATGTGGTAAACTCCTCAAGCGCAATGCACGCTCGAGCACTACCTCAAACCTTCTCAACCACCAAAGAGATTGCTTGCCGAAGTCTGATCTTCGTCCACAACAGGGACTAATGTGATCCTTTGTCTCTGGTTCAACTTACAAACGGGAGAAGCTCTGCACCCTCACTGCTCTCTGGGTCACCCGCCATCAACACCCTTTCCGAATTGTCCAAGACCCAGAATTCTGGGAAATCATTCGCCTTCTTAATCCCCTTTTTCACACACACTCTGCAAGCACCCAGGCTCGCGATGTACAGCGCCTGTACAAGCTATCACGACAGAAGACCCGGATATTCCTAGCAGTAAGTTCAACACTTCGAATTTCAACCCCTGATTTCGCTTCAGAGCAGGACTGGGGTCATCCATGTCTTGCTCGACGTCTGGACCGATCTCAACATGGTTCCATGGCTCGGAGTCATCTGCTACCTTGTTCACAAAGGCAAATATAAACGATTCACTTTGGACTTCATCCGGTAGATTTCAACCTCAAACTGAGTCCCAATTGCTAACAAATCCATAGCATCTGCAGCAGCCACACAGGCATAGCACTTGCTCAGGCTCTATATGACTGCCTGGTCAGTTATAATATTCATCTCCGGGTAGGTCGTCGCCTTCCAGCTTTGCTACCACCACTAACATCTAGTTTACAGCTCCTTGCTCTTGCGGCGGATAACGCCTCAAACAATAACACTCTTGTTACTGCACTGGCCATTAAAATCGGACGGTTGGGCAGATTCAATGGGGCGCTCCATTGTATTAGATGTTTCGCACACATCCTGAACCTAGTTATGAAGGTATTCCTTTCTGTGTCTTCTTCGTGACTGTGTGTTGAGTTTGGTCTATATCCAGGCCTTCCTTCGCATCTTCCTTCATGTGAAGAAGTCCGTTCGTGCACAGGGAACGGCAGACGAATGGAACATTTTGGAGAAGGAGGTTGCAAAGTATGATGCAGCTGACAGTGACAGTGAGGCAGGAGATTCAGACGTCGATGAGATGGATAGTGAGGAGGATGAGAACGATGGAGACGAGGAAGGAGACGTGCCGGTTGACACTGATATCGATGCTGCCCGGAATGCGGCTGACGATGAGCTGATTGACGAGTTTGAGGATGGAGAGAAGTGCACAGGCTCACAGCTTGACGACAAGATTGAGCTCCCTCCCTTGACTGTGGAGGAGCGCAAACAAGCACGGGTGCTTCTCTCCAAAGCAAGTGATATTTCGCTCTCGAAGGAAAGCCCAGCTCATACATTGTCAGGCTATTGGTCTGTCGAAGACTGTTCAAAATAGCTCGCTCAACTCTGAAGCCTGGGAGAATGAGCTCAAGCTTGCATTCTTGGAACTTGTCAAGGTCATAGATACACGCTGGAACTCTCATGCACATTGTCTGCTCTGGATTCTTGACCGGCAGCCTGTTGTTTCCCAGATGTGCAACGATCGGAATCTCAAGTTGAGACAATACACATTCTCGGGTGAGGAGTGGACAGTTATTGAACAGCTGGAGGAGATTCTGGAGGTAAGTTGCATTATTTATTGTGGCCAAATACTGACAACTTGAAAGACCTTCATAGTTGCGACCGAGAAAGTATCGCAGGCGGAGGTGGCTTTGGTCTTTGAGGTCATCCCCCTCATCGACAAGTTCACCAGCATGTTTGGTCAAATGATAGACAACACATCACTGCATATTGCCATTCGACATGCTGCCAATACAGGTCTCGCAGCTCTCAACAAGTACTACTCGTTCACAGACGACAGTGAGATCTATCGGATTGCGATGAGTATGTCCAGTCAACCAATTGAGTCGAGCTGACATGGTTGATTATAGTTCTGCATCCTCGCTACAAAGCATTCTACTTCCTGACTGTCAGATGGGAGCAGACATGGATTGATGAAGCTCTTTGACTTCTACATCTTGTGTGGACTTCCCATTACAAGCCACAGCCAGCTCGGACAAACCCCACAATACTTACTGTTCCGAATACATCACAAACACAGACCGGCTCCCGTGTATGTCTGCAATTTATTTGTTTGGTTCAGCCTCTAAGTTCTATAACTTCTATTGGATCTTGTAGTGTTCGAAGATCAGTTTCGATGTTACTATTGACTATGGCCAGGCAGCTTCTTCTGCGCCTGATGCTCTTGAAGCATGGTTGACCTCTCCTGCACTTCCACTCCAGAATGACCCAATTGGATATCACTCGAGACAGGGCAAAGCAGCAAAGACTGGACAGAGCCCTGAGGCGGAGGCATTCACTCAAATGTGTCTCGATTACTTGTCTGCCCCAGGTATGATACATTTTTGTTTTGCATCCCGAGTTTCTGATACTGGTTCCATTTTATAGCAACCTCTGTCGACGCTGAACAGCTTTTCTCCTTCTCAGGAGGGACAATAATGAAACTCTGCAACCAGCTGTGTGAGAAATCTGCCCATTCCGCTGTGATGGTTGGCCAGTGGGCAAGCGACCCGGACCTCATTGCAGTTGACGAGTTCGAAAGCCAGCTTGCTGAGGGTTGGACATGCAAAAAGAAGCGGAGAGCACCGGCTTCAGCTGAGGCACAGGGATCATCTAAAGTTATTGTTGTTGAAGACAACAGCTCGTAGTTCAGTAGCTGAAATTGAACTTTATATGCATGCTATTCATGAATAACTCACAACTAACGATTATTCAAACTCGCTGAATGTGAATAGTTGCCACTCGCGAGTATTCGCGAATACAGCTTACTAATCCACGAATATTTGCCATCAATACTCGTACAAATGCGAATATCATTTCTCCCACTTCGATGAATATTCATATTTGCGAATGTATATTCGTGCTACACTCTAGTTGGAAGACTCCCCAATCTGGGACTTCTCTCCCTTCTTGGGTTGAGAGGTCATCCATGCGGCATAGGCTTGATTGGGACCAAAGGCTGCCACGATGGCAACTGTGAACAATCATTGATGAGTGCAGTGATCACCTCAGATATGTGGTGGTGGTGCTCACACCATCCCCTTGGCATAGACAGTGTAGTCAGCTGTGATTTACAGTGCTCACTTGTGTCTCTGCACATGGGCTGAATGCTCAGACCAGCTCTTGCTGCAGGGAATCCTTCCTGATCAAACCACCATAGTGCAGCCACCTCTCCAACTATACAGATCAGGATAGGCTTTGAAGTGCCAGTATGGCACAGCAGGTCTGACACATTATTGAAAGACATAGGAACACCACAGTCAACATCAGCAGGAACATTTGTGATGGAGTACATGCCTTGATCCAGGTTATTGAATGACAGCAACTGGTAGAGACATCTGACAATGCAGGTTGACATCGAAAACCCCCATCTCATTAGGAGCGACAGATACACATACTGTAAGTTCCAATGTTGGCCATTATCGCTAATACGTGAGGGAGATGAAATAAAGGACATGGCAAAATCACAGATCCTCACCTTCGGACACAGACACATGATGATCTGTATATTTGCTGTTGGTGGGGTTGTCCACAGCATCACTGAGTATCGAGATTAAAGAGTGAAAAAAGGCGAAGTGTGCTCTGCACCTATTTTTGTTGCAAGAACCAACGGTATCATTGTCAGGGTGCGAATTCCTGAGACAGTATTAGAGTACAAAGCCAAACTGAGGGTCAGCATACTTAGCTTGTTTCAATATATCTTCGTTCAGCAAGGCAGCTGCACATTTATTTGGACAAACACAAATTGACATATCAACAAGTGTGGATAAAATGTATTTCAGGGTGACCCAGGTAGTGTTCCCGGAGTTCAGTTCTGAACCGATGTCGAACCCGACCGAAATTCAGGTTCAAGGGGTGCAAAAAAAACCGGACCGAACCTTTTGTTCGGTTCAGGGATCAGAGGATTGCTGATTTCATTGAACCGCTGCTCCTGAGGGCCCGAATCCTCTGTTCTGTGTACTCAAAAGTATGAAATAGGTGTTTTCTGAGACCCCTCCATGGGTTTTCTGTTCACCATAGGACCATGGTTGAATAATACTGACCACAATGGCCCCAAATTAATGAGGCACACAACTGCTTGAGAGTTAAAGACCAGCCAATATGGCCAGAAACATTTGTTTTGCAAGATTTGAGCTGGCAGAGGTTAGAAATGACTATTATGGTGTGTTGCATTAGCTTAGCTTACCTCAGAAGTCCCATTAAATGTCCCAGAAAATTGTAGGAGAAATTTATTTCATTTGGGGTTCATTGAGGTCTGAACCCATGGTCCGGTCCGAGGTTCGACAAAAACCCTGAACCGAACCTATGGTCAGGTTCAGGGTTCGAAAATTTTTGGTAAAAACCAGACAGAACCGAACCCCGGCAACACTAGACCCAGGAAGAGAAGCATGAACAAGCCGGAAAGATCATCTTCTCTTTTTTTTATATGACCCTTCTGGAGCTCCGTTGGTGTGCAGAGAGGAGTGATTAGCACATTCACAGCTGTCAATATTGAAGTCCAGCCATGGCACAGTCTTTAATTACAGATCGTTTTCACTCTTTAATACATGCAATGAGAAAAAAATAGGATACTAACTGGTCAGATGCTGACAGGGGGTAACAGATATCTTGGCTCCTGACTCAAATGCCACCTACCCTGCCCTTATATAGCAACCCATCAGATGGGGTGACCGCATGCTGATGCACAATCTGGTTGGTATCAAAAGAGACTATTTCACAGATCCTTTGGTAATGCCTTTGGATAATTCTCACTTAAGGGCATTTCCGAGCCAACCCAACATGTGTGGCCACCAAGCCGTCCATCCTGATTGGGACACAACGCCTGAGCCCCAAAACGGAAGTCTCGTGATGCGGGCATCATGGTCATGATTTCCGGTGTCGCTGTTGTCACACCTCTCATCACTGTGTCACACTCTACCCCGTCGTGTTACACCTTCCTCCCTGGCCTCCTCGCTGCCTCCTACCCTCCCTCCCATTGCTCTACGCCATTGCACTGCCTTCAACACTGCTATCTATGTTGCCATTGCCTGCCATCGCCACCCTTTGTTGCCTCCGTCACACCCACTTAAATATCATGAATTAAATCGAATTAAATCATTTAATTTCCCACTGGCGTGAAAGTTCAGTACCACAAGCCACCCGCAATATATCCTGCAAGTGCCTTTACTCAGGGTGAAGACTGTCATGCGCCCTTCAGCTCCAACTAGCGCCAACTCCGCCGAAACGATGCCAAGAGTGTCGAATGGATACGCAGGCGTGTTCTTGTCATCTCAACATCTTCAGGCTGCCATATGTCCCTTCACACCTCTCATGCCCCTGGCCTCCCTCTCACCCATCTCGTCTAGTTGTCCCGCATGGTGGGCGCCCTTTCCAACAAAAGCAAGGTGCGGTACGGCAGAGCTGGCTCTGCATCAGCAGTCAAAGCGGTCACTCTCCGTGTCAACAAGTCTGTGCAGCAACGAGCAGCAGCTAAGCAGGCATACAATGAGCAAATTGCCGGTATGCACAATGATTCAATTGATCTAAACTTGCACTCACTCATCCATCCCAAGCCTCAGCTTCGTTCAGTGTGAAGAGCTGCTCGACCCCGACAATGATATTGACATGCCGTATGCGTACAATGAGAGCTTTCGGCTGGACGGTCCCGACGACGACGATGAGTGCACGACATCCCTGATGGGTTTCGACAACCAGCTTTCGATGTCTTTTCATTGGCTGACCCTGGCCCAGGTGGATACTTACAAGGATGAGGTCAAGAACACCCTGAAGGTATGCTCCAGACATTATCTTTTCATTTCATATACTTATTACACCTTTCTAGGTCTCAATTGCCACAGCAGCCTCTGTGGCTTCTGCCACCGATGCTTTAGCTGCTCAACCCACAGCTCCCCAGCAGTCTGCGCAAGTCGCAGCACCACTGCCAATGCCACCCACCACAGCCACACCTCAAGCCCAGTCATCCGGATCAGATCCATCGGCAAATGAACCTGATGATCTCCTGGACAACAATCTCCCAGATGATGGTACCGCCTGGCTCAACGTCAACGAACTCAACAGCAAAGAAGTTGATGAGCTGGAGAAACATGTTAACACATGCGTGGAATGGTGGATGGCCGCTGGCCCTGAGGCACGGAAAAAAATGTTCACGCTATTTGCTGTAGCAGGCATTTTCATCGCTGTCTGTTGCCATGGCCATGTGCTTGTCATGTGTGACATGATATGCAGTGGTGAATTGTAAGCGGGTTTTCCTTTTCAGTCTCGGCAACATACTGACTGATCACCAGGATGAAGTACCTGCTGGCAATCGTGACAAAACTCTTCGAGCTATATGGCACCGACATCGGCCTCAGCTATGACATTATGTGTGTGTTCTTCAAGACACTTCTACAGAGCTCTTTGGGCCACAAGACAGTGGCACTCCGTCTTCAAGGAGTTGTCCCCATGTTCCACAGACACACCCACAACCGCAGCTGTCAGATCGGCTGGCACCCAATGTACGTGGAAGGTGTGGGACTCGAGGATTTTGAAGAGTGCGAACGAACATTCTGCCTTTCAAACAACCTCACTAGCTGCACCCGACTCACTACACCCTTCCATTGGCAACAACAAATTGATGAACACTTTTACTTTCATGATCTGGACAAGCACACGGCTTCTGGTAAATTTTCAATACCTAAATATTATGTATACCATTGACCATGCCTTACAGGCAACTTCATCTTCCAAAATTATCATCAAGCTGTCGAAAAGATCACACTCAAAGCAATCAAGCTAGGTGTACTCGAAGAGCAACTACAAACCTCCTCCGTCGACTATGAGCAGGATCTCAAGGACGAGAGACGCCACCTAGAGTCCCTGAAGCATGAGCCCACTGACGTTGCTAAGACTGTCAATTACATAGAACTCTTAGGCAAACTCAATCTGGCTGCGTGAGTTACTTACTTGCCTGTTCCGTTCACTATCGGATCTCATCTCTGATCCTTCCAGCGACGCTTCCACTGCAGCATAAAGGAATAAAAGAACCTAGACTACCTCATCACAGTCAAAGGTATCCAGGCCAACAATATTCGGGCTATTAGGGTGCGCTACAGGACGACATACAACCACCTCCTCCTTGTCGAGGAAGTGGTGTCCCGATTCGAGGTGGAATGTGGCTATGCAAGCGATGGACCAGCAACTTGACGGAATACAATGAGGCACCCATCTTGGTGGGTGAGTGCCGTACTGAGGCGCACTTGACAAGCTCAAGTGTCCTCGTTGTTCACCACCTTCTGGAACTCACTAAGCTGTCAATGAGTGGTGTCGGTACGTACCTTGTTAACATAAGATGATTGCTGACAGCTGTGCAGGCTACAAGCTCCACAAGAAATCGGTAAAGCATTGAAGATGCACGCTGATGCCATCCACCGAGCACTGTCGGAGTACAATGTGGCCACTGCTGGGCTCAATCCACCTCGAGACCAACTCACTTGGGCGCAGGTCATCCAGACTGTGTCACTCGCCAAGTTCAATGTACTTTGTGACACATGTAACAACATCCGTACGCTTCCTTGGACAAATCCCACGTGCCACAAGGCTGTGCTACTGTATTTCGGCATCAAATGTTCCAAGGAGGAAATTTGGCAGCTGAACATTGAGATTACCCGTTTAATAATATTCATGATTGATGAGCACATTGACTATTACAGAGCCATATTCTATAATTACCTTACGGACCCCGATCTCACACACGAAACTGTCCAAACGGTGGACATATCACGCCAAAATCAACGAATCGGTTGTAGAACACCTTGTCAAGGCATCTCGATTGCCTGGCTTCATGGGCACTCTTTTCCCTGGGCAGCGTGAGGGCTGTGATCCTGCCATCAACCTCGCCTATCCTCTGCCACCATGGGCGACGAATACACTCGGACTTACGCAAGTCGTCATTGGATATGAAGAAGACAATGATGCGACAGATACAGCACGGGAACTCGAGGGAGTACAGAACCTAGAACTAGATGGCATCGAGGTATTATAACATAGAATGTATAAATCGTCTTCAAATCGTGAAAATGCAAGTGAGTCGGAGGATATTGGGAGCAAATCGACAGCATAAGAGCTGTTCTCCCATTGGCTGGAACGTTCGGGCCGACCACGGTTTCTTCTTTAGAAAGCCGGAATCTGGGACAATAATGCATGGAGAGTAAGAGATATGTATTCCGGTAGCCATCTTGCTATCTAGAACCAATTGTAAGAACCCTAAGAGTTATATTCCACAGGACATGCTAAACTGACAAGTCGAAAATATTTTACACGGGGAATTACCGAATCTGTCTGCCAAATCCAGCCCTCAAAAACAACCATTGAGATTTCTGTGGGTGGAACACATCCAGAAAATCCAAAAAAATGCTCCTGGAGGTTGTATAGGACATACTTTGAATATTTGGAAAATATTCAGCTGAAAGGCTTAACCAGGATATGGATTTGGAGGTTCGGGTGAGTCAAGTTCGAAGGAAAACCACTGAAACCATTGGCTCTGGGCCTATTTCATGTTCTATGCCCCCTGGACACTAAAGACCCTGGATCTTTCGACATATTATGTTTGTATGAGATGTTCCTATGCATTATTGAAAGTCAGATGCATGCTACAGCTCTACTGGGTCCTGAGAATGGCCAAAAGGATGAAAAACTGTTTAATTTCAAACCTTCAAGTTCAGGTCTGATTTGCTCGTCATCGATTCCGTACAGTGAGAAATAATATTTCCAGGACCTTGGGGGTGTTTATAAAGGTTTCAGCTCGGAATGTACGTGAACATTCTCACACTCATCAGCAAGAAACAAGTGTCACACATCGTAATCCACCCCATAGTATTTTTTTACTACAACTTATAGACTCAATACACATTCTGGATAAAATAATCCCATGTTCTAGGTCAGATAAAATCAAAACATTTCATCTCATACTTACCACTATCTTGATGCATACATCAAGTATAAATTGCGGAGACACGTAGATATCTCCCTAAAGTCTGGATGAGGTTAGTAAACGACATGCCATTGAATTATGTGTGTAAGAGCTGTCAGAATCTAGGGATAAAACTTACGGTCGAGATGTTAGTTGCAATCCCAATTTGGACACACGATCAGATGACCAATCACTGTGGGAATTCTATGTTGGGGTTGTCTCTTTCTCTCGAACCCCATCATGTCTGGCCAATCTCCCCTCCATTTCGACTGGGGGGTCCCTGTGTCACTATCCCGCTTCCCCTGTCTAAGAATCCCATCCTGCTGCTGTCACCCTGGAATGATCTGCAATTCACCCCAGTCGGTGCATATGAGGTTCAGCCTCACATCGGCATACCAATGGATGAGTACAGCTGCTTCAACTGTTCCCACCACAAGTTCCTTGCCAGCGATCTAGCTTGGCTTGCATCAGGCACTAGTGAGGATGGGAATCATCTCGTATCCCCTGACGAGTTCTTCCCTGAGTTTATGGACCTCTACAACTCACAGCCGACAGGAACACCTGGTACATGCTCAGTTATACCTGTGGGGGACGAATCTGACTCTAATCTAACCCAGGTCAAACTGCTAGGAAGGCTTGGGCTGAAAGGATCAGACAGCTTATGTTTGACCTCATGCGTAACATGTCCGCTGCAGCGCCTCAGCCGACCAGGTCACGTGCCCCAATGACCCCGACCCACCCTGCACCGCCAGCATATGCAACAGTGTCGCCCTCCCATTTCGCCTCATCGTCGCCTGCCTCTGCCTTGAGCCAATCTGCCGCTGCATCTCCTTGGCATGGAGATCTTTCATCACCACAAGGCGGTTCATCTGCTGATGCTGCAACACCCATCACTGATGAGTTCCTGGAGACGCATGGGCTGATGGGCATTGCCAACTCCATTGCACTCATCATTCGTGTTGTCTCTGCAGTGAAGTGGTTGGATGAGTTGGGACGCCTGGTGGAGCAGCTGTATCTGGTCGGATGCGCACGGAGAAGGCAGGAAGCTATATCCTGGCTGGATCTGTCTGCTGACTAAGCCTGTGTCCCCCATCTCCTCGTAGCCTAACACAACCAAACACACTCCTGATTCCGGCTCCGTCTCTGCTCCCGACGCGACCAGCATAGCTGGTCCATGCACCCCCTCCTCTTGTAGCGGTCCCTGCGCTACCACCTCATGCATCCCCAATGGCCTCTACCACAGCTCTGCTGAGCTCCTCTTTGCCCAGTGCTACATCCTCTACTTCTCCCTCGTCGCGCTCTTCCGGACTCTGGTCCTGGTCATCCTCCTCAAGGTCGATACCTTCCATCGCCTCATCTGGCTTGCCTGCACGCTCCATCTCCAACTTGGTCTGTTCCTCAAACAACTCTGTACCCATCCTTGGCTTGAAACGTGCAAACACCTAGCACTGATTGTACGCGAACTGGTAGCCCGTGGATCATCTCTAGACGGTAGGTGTTTCGTATGCAGTCTGACTATTCGATGTGGCTGACCCCATGGACCTAGAAATTTTGATTCTGTGGAGTGGGTCAGAGCGAGCGAAGTGTCGAGGATTTGCACGAGATCCCCTTCTTGTACTCGATAACGCCGTCCCGCGAATTCATAACCCGTTTATCGAACACTTGTTTCCGCTTGTTAGCGTGCTCCACGATGTGTGAGTATGCATCCAGTGTCTGTTGCTCGGTGTACAAGTTCTGGATGCCAATTGCCGCCTCGGACAGTTCGGATGTACTGACCTCAATTGGTGTATCGTTCGTGTTAACCACCAAACCTAGGCAGAGTTCGTTCGGAGCGAACTTGTAGGCCAGTAGAATCCGGTTGTTCAGCTGGCGCAAGGCCTCATCGAAGTGATCTGGCCAGTTACAGGAAGGTCGGTGAACTTGGTTATTTTGGCCCACCGTCTTCGCCCAGATGCGGTGCACACATCCTTTTTAAACGAGATAAGAGCTTCCCGTTCTGACCCTCTAGCAGACCATTCACCCATGGTGAATATGCTGATCTGGTGGTAACGTGATCCGTGAGCCTCGCAGAAGTCTGATACCAAGTGGCCCGTGAAATGACTTCCACCGGCCATGAAGACCTCCGGCATGCGGAAGTTTTGACGGATGCGGTGAGAGACTGGACGGTTGTCAGCGCAGTTCCGGCTCCTGAGAACTTGAATCCCCAGGTCTTTTGTGAGTACACGTCCATGTACAAACCGACCGTCTTAAAGCCACCTTTCCCAAGTGGCATGGACAGGTAATCACGACCATGAGTTCCCATGGATGACGGCGAGTTATCGGCTCGAGTAGTGCAGCAAGGTGTGTTCCACCAAACACTTTACACTGACCGCACTCCACAATTGCGGCGCATATGGACTTGTCCAATCGGGGGCTGCAGAACGATCAAGCATCTTGATCTTGATCAAGTCTCGGCCGAAATGGCCTCCGTGCTTGTGCTCTGCGCTGCCTGTGCCTTTGCCTCCACCTGTGTAATACACTCGAGACGCGCACGTGCCCTTGTTGACTTGCCGTCACCAATCCGCCACAGTTTCCATCGGCAATCTCATACCCGAGCATGCGGTGACGTGCGCGGCGTTTATCGCGAAACATTTACCATTATCAAGGTTAAACATGGCCTCGATGACCTCCAGGAAGATGGGTTCGCTGGTGAAGCTCGCGGAGGGCGGTTTGCGTCGAATCCAGCTGTGCAGACCAGATGTCGTATGCTAACCCTACTGACGATGCCCAGTCAGGGTCGACACTCCACTCGTGCCCGTCTCCCTTGACTCTGGCGTGTCCGTGAACTGGCGGCTGATCCCATCGGCGGCTTGATTCAAGCGGCCGGGTCGATGTCTACAGTCAATGATGTGGTGATTCATGATGCCATCCAACCATCGCGCATGCGTCGAATTCAGTTTATTGTTGATTATGTGCCTGGCAGTCCGTCTCCAGCTCGATCGGATAACCACCTATCGTGTCTGAAAATTTATCCAAGCTATATTTCAGTGCGGCGAACTCCAAGAGGTATGGCTGATAGCGGGACTCTGTATCTGATGTCCGCTTGATGAATGAGGGGATGTGTTGGGTGTGTCTGTTGCCATGTTTATCTGTCCACTCGAACCGCTGCGATAAAAACGCCGGCGAAACCGTCCTTGCAGCCGTCCGTGGTAACAATAAACGAGGAGCCATCGTATCTGGGCGCTTGTACCACAGGAGCACTTGTTAGTGCAACTTTGAGCGCTATGAAAGTCCGTTGGTGTTCCTCTCCACTGTGTTTTGAGCTCGTGCCGGCGAGCTGCATTTCGGTACACTTGACGCCCGGCATGCGGGGGGACTTCCAGTGTGTTGGCGAGGTCCTTCAGAGGCTTCTCGAGCAGTGAGTAATTTTTAACCAAAGGACGGAAGTAGCCTGTTAATCCAAGGAATGCCTGCAGTTCTGGATGGTTGTGGGAACTGCCCAGTTAACGACCCGGTAAGTTTCGCTAAATCTGCCTTGATTCCATCTCTGCCGACTCTTTCACCGCAAACGTCACCTCTGTCATGAATAATTTTGTTTTCTGCGGAGACAATGACAGGGTTTCTTCGCGGCACCTCTGGAGGAATATCCGCAGGTCCCGTAACTTGTCGTCGAAATTGTCACCTGCCATAGCGCCGTCATCGACAAATAGCTGGATCATGGTGCCAACGAGACCCTGCAGGGCCTTTGCGTCACCTCGTTAAAGCAGCTTGGTGCTCCTGTCAATCCGAACAGCATTGGCAGTAAACAAAGTAACCCCGGCCTTCGACATAGAATGCCGTGTACGGTCGACTCTCCTCGCTATCTCGACAGCGTAAAATCCAGCTGCAAAATCAAACATAGACACCCAGCGATGTCCACTTAACGCCTGCTGCTTGGTACGAATATCCCCCTGCGGCATTTGTAAGACCTGTGTAACATCGTTAAGTTGCTTGTAGTACGAATATCCCCCTGTGGCATTTGTAAGACCTGTGTAACATCGTTAAGTTGCTTGTAGTTTGTGCAAACTCGCCACGTCTGGGGAACTTCTTTGCCCGCAGAATGGTTTAGTAATTCCGCTGCATCCGATGGAATATTAAACGGCTGCGCTAGCTCCGCTCGCACACATTCAGCATTGATCTTGGCATGCATTTCCTCAATTGTCATACCTCCTGCCCATGCGCCTTTGCCGCGAGCGTCATGGGTGATACACATTTGACATCAGCAGCTGCAATCGGAGAGATCACCCCTGCCTCTATCATTGCATCGATGGCCTTCGAGAAGTAAGCCATTTGGGGTGGAGTGAGGCGACGCTGTTGAATTTTTGTGTTGAACTTCGCATCCTCCGGGACGTGAAGACAGTGGACAGCGCCAGGGATAGCTTTGACCTCGCTGATTGATAGGGCGTAGACGTCGGCATACTCACGGATAGTAGCTTCTACTACTCCGCGTTCTTCAGTGGTAAGGTCATCTCCGATCTCGACGACGTCAAGGATTCTCGCAACGCGAGCAGGATTGAAAGGATCTGTGTGCCTCGTAAAAATTGAGCTATCCCCGTCCACAATTATTTCGGGCTGCTCCGTTCCGGGGCAAGAGCATCGAGCTGTGCTTCCTCTAACACAGCTAAAATATCTGCGGTGTGCTCGTCAACTGAATGGGATGGTTGCGGGTCCATTACTTGCCTGCGCTTCAAGGGAAGGGAGCCTCAACTCCCCCCAGGGCTACTAATGTGCGCATCTGCGACTTTATTTTTTCGTAAACCCTCAGCGCCGACATCATCCTCATCTACACAATCTTCCACTGTAGCTTGATGCCTGGAACTGTGCTGGTGAGTCTGATTGGACAACGTGATATCAACCTGCCTTGGCCTCAAGGGAGAGTCACAACCGTGCTCTCCCGGATTACTAGCGATGCAACGGCGACTTTATTTTTTCGTAATCCCTCGGCGCTTGCAGTAGACTCCGAATCAACACCAATCCTGGCGGAAAATTGAGCATCTGGCATTAGAAAGAATCGAGGACTTCCTTTGACCTCAGAGGAGAGATGCCGCAGCACTCTCCTGGGCTACTAGCGGACGCAACAGCGACTTTGGTTTTTCGTAAGCCCTCGGTTTCGGAAGACCAATCCGAATTGCAGTCGTCAACTTCCTGCATTGAAACCTTCCTGTCCAGTGTCCATGACACTGGTCCTGATTCGCCTGTGGCAGCGGGCGCAGTTCTATCCAAAACCACAGGCTTTTCCACTGGACCAAAGTCCCAGGGTGCGAATACCATCTGCGCAGCAAAATATTCTGTGTCCTCTCGTGCCTATTTTTGATACGCCGAACCGACACTCGAACGATTTGCTGCCAAAACTCACCGTATTCTTCTCCATTTCCGCCCATACAAGCAGCAGGGCCTCTCGTGCTTTCTCTCTCTCCTGCCGCAGACGAATCTTCGCCACTTGACGAGCCCGTTTACGCGCCGAATATGTCACCTGCGTCGATTTTGTGTCAACTGAAAACGGTGCCATAGGAGCAGAGACTTGCCCAGGTGCGAGTGGGAGACATGTAGGACATGCTCCCGGGCACTAGCTTGCGCAACTGCGACTTTTTGGGTTCGTGGCCCGTTTTCTACACTCTCGGGTGCAGTGACCTCGATCTTTGGCACCTTGTTGGTGACCTGAACGGCCTCGAGTGCATGATCAACTGAAATACCCGCATTTAAATCATTCACTTGCAGTTGCCTCAAGGGAGAGTGCCTAAGCATTCTCCCAGGTCACTAACATGTGCGACAGCGACTTTATTTTGGCGTGGACCCTCGGCTTTAGCTTCCGTCCTGTTCTGCAGGATTACGGTTCCCTCTGCCGTTCGGAGAGTGACCGTGTCCTTCATGTACTCATGTGAAGCACCAAATGCTCGCAGCATCGGTTTCCCCAAGAGCATTTGCCAAACTCCTCCACTCGACAATATCTCGAATGCTCTGAGAGCGCTAACTCCACCGACAGTGATCTTCCTGCACCAGGATCCGCTGATGGAATAAGAACCCCATTCGCCATTCGCAGTACACGCGGGGAGGGCCTCAGTGCCAAAGCTGTCCGCACACGTTGTCAAATGTCGAACTGTCGATCACATTAACCATGGCACCATCATCGAATGTAGCCTCGAGCTGTATAAGGTTGCCCTCAGGACCAGAGTTGGACCGTCTGTACGAAAGGCTTCACCACTTCTTCTCCCGCACTCTCCTCCACACTGTAAATGTCAGAGCACTGAATTGAATCACTTACAAAATACATGTCATCCGTAAAGATAAACTCGGTGTGGGGCTCTCCTTCCTCCCTGAAACTCGCCTCCGTTGCTTCGGGGACAACCACTTTCTTGTCGACTGTAGCTTCACAGACCCGATGGTTCTTGACTAAACCTCAGGTCCGTCCCCATTTCCCTGCTCCAATGCATCCGCCGCGACCCAATGGGCTGGATAGTTCGCAGTAGCCTCCACCTGGAGAGATTGACGTGCACAGGGGCCCCCGCAGCATTCGCTGCGTTGGTCGCTTGACGGTCCTCCCTAATGATCTGATTGGTGACACGACGGTAGTAGGTCTTGCACGGGTCGACGACCGGGCACGTGTGATTAGTCCCGGGGGTATGACGAGCTCTGCAATTGAAGCACTCGCCGGTGCCGACGGACTCGGTTCCAGGTGTTAGGGGTACGGCACGTATTCATCGCCGCCATTAAACTTTGCCGGGTTTGCCGTTTTCCATGCCTGGACCTGTTGCTGATGTGCTGCGTGCCCCACAGGCGTATCTGCGTGGTGTATCAGCCCTGCTGTGTGCCTGGTCAGATCCGCCATGCGGAGATGATTTGCGCGATAACTGCCACTGCCACGTGCTTGGCCTCCACCTCTCTGATATCCCTGGAAAATATTGCCCCCGCGCATCACGCCACCCGTGAACGGATCAGCGCTGGCATTGGCTGGGCTTGAGCTCAAGGGGCCCCTCCGCGACTGATGGCAAAGCCACCAAAGGCAGCACGGAGAGGTGCGGTCGGCGAATCAGGCACAGTGCGCCGCACCAGCTCATCTCGCAGCCGGTGCATCTCGGCCTCCACCACACTGAGCCGGTTTTCATCTGCCATGGCCACCGCGATCCTATCATCGTCCACAGCCTTGACCGCATCACAAAAGGCCTGGTAAGTGCTGAAGGTTCTGGTAACAATGTTCTTCATCACCGCTGGCATCGCCTCGCGTATCTCATGGATCATCACACCCGACGGTCATCTGCGAGGGCTGCAAGCACTGAGATTCAATTCGTCCCATGCGGCCTGGCCGCTCGTCTCCAGACCCCATACCTTCACTACACTCACAATATCCTCCTTCCGCAGTTTTTCCGCCCGCAAGCGCGCCCAGTGCTGCTCTGTACTCAATGCGGACACAGTCTCCTTCAGCCACTGCTTCAGAAATGCTGCCTTAAGCAGCTTCCAGTCGCTCTGTGTTGCTGCCAGTAGCACCTCAAACCATGTCTCTGCCTTGGAATTTGTGGTGAAACCGTTGAGAGCCTCTCGGCCTTGAAGTCGTCTGAGGAGGTCTCCTTGAATTTGTTCATGGTGATCTTTAGATAGTCCCCCGGGACCATGTCGTCGAGGCGGCCATCACCCCAGAAGAAGTCTGACGGATCACTGTCTCCTCGTCTGAAGATTCGTAATTTACGGTGGCAGCTGTGGGGCCGAGGAGGGGAGATGTAGGGGAGTGCTGAGCTGGTGACCGGGAAGCTGATCCCAAAAATCAGAGAGATCTGATAAGGTCAAGGAGGCAGAAGGGGAAGAACTTGAAGACAGGAGCGAAGGTTCTTTGTATCCGAATTGTCCTTTGTGGGGAGCTTTTTTAGGGTCCAGGGTGAGCTCAGAGAAACTGTCAGTTAGACTGGGCAACGAGGCGGAGGATGTTAGCGGGATGGGACGACTCCGAATCGTCATCTGAGAAAAAATCTGTTTCCGTCTTGGCCGTGTCCATCTATTTCCGTGCTTTCTGTCAGTTTCTGTCTATGCTGTCGTTCCGTTGTGGTTTGAATCGCGCTCTAATCACCAGATGGAGCAGCCATATCTGGTCGGATGCGCACGGAGAAGGCAGGAGCTATATCCTGGCTGGATCTGTCTGCTGATTAAGCCTGTGTCCCCCGTTGTCCTCGTAACCTAACACAACCAAACACACTCCTGATTCCGGCTCCGTTTATGCAAATCTCATGATATTGTCTGATGGAGAAATCTGATGGAAGTCTGATGTAAGTCTCCGTGGAAACTCACTGAATAGAGCTTATTAGCGGTTTTTAGCCGAGATTTTTAGTGGTGTTTCATTGGTTGAAAGCTGTGGAAACCAGTAAAAAAATCATTTTATACAAACCCCTAAAAAGCTCTAATACACCCTCGTCGAAACTTACACTGCTCCAGTTGTTGCTTCTCATTCCCAATGCCATCCACAAAGACCGTCATGGCATTAGCCAACCACAGATTCACCAGCCAGCAGCCGCTGCTCGAGCCCCGCTCACCGCCGCGGAGAAGAAAGAAAAATGCGAGGACAGCCAGGCGAAGAAAGAGCAGAATAGACGATGCCATCGGTAAGGCATTTATATCTATTCACGATGCATCTGACACGTCTGTTGCAGGTGAATGGTTTGCATACACGAACACCAAGGTGGTGAGTTGGGCTTGCGATTTGAAAAGAAGCCCCAATACTTTCTCAACACTTTCTTTCAAAGCAGAGCGCGTATGGTCAATCATCAGGAGAAGATTAATCTGTATAATGCCTTCAAGAGCGAGAAGGCAGCACAAGTCTGCGAGGGTGCGCTATCATGACATAAAAATTTGTTCATCACTAAGGCATGTGCAGAGGGTGGTAGAGGCAAGATGGCGCCAGAGTTACACGATGAGTACTACGAGGAATACAATGCATTGACCGAGGAAGAAAAGGCGGATCTCGTTGAGAGGTATTACATTTTAATAACTGTAATGGTTTCTATGTACTGACACCTTTGTACAGGTTCAAGGACACAAAGCTTGAGGCATTGAAGTTCCGATGAAACACTCTACGTGCATGCATGCAAGATGTTTCCAACATAGTACGAACATGCAGATGCTGGTACGTCTTCGCTTTCGCTCATTGACCCTGATCTAACTTATAGTAGTTACATGGCAGGAGTTACCGTGTCGGTGTTGAGGGATTTTTCTGCCTCGTGCGCAACACACCGGACTTCTTCATGGCTACCCAATGGTATTTACCAGCAGGGAGCTGGAGAGGTACATGCCACTGCTGTGCGCCGTAAGTGGGATACCGGGGAAGTTGGCACGAGGCTCGAAGCCTTTTGCTGTTGCGGGCTGCAACATAATGAGTATGTACCTAGTACTCCCTTATGTTCTAACTTAACGGGATCCAGATCTTCTGCACACAACGAAACAGAAAGTCGACTTCATGAAAGGGGAGATCAGGGATACGGTGTTGTTGGGCCTAGGTACGTAACACGTTGTATTACTAATGAGTGGCTCACTGACTTGTACCTGCAGTTGCCATCACCAAGAAGGAGAAGATCCAGATGCAATACGTGCACTACAGAGAAGACATTGTCCTCATCCAGGGCATCGAGCTCATTGGGTGGACTGCCGACAAATTCATGAGCCCCAGCGGCCTCAGCTCGTTGCTGACTGTCCTCACCACTCTCCGCGACGTGCTCAAGAACGGTGACTGCAAGTGGGTGAAACTCGAGCCGGAGGATCTCAAGGCACGCAAGGCGGAGTGGAGGGCAGATGTCGCGCCGGCAAGGTCATCCCGAAGGCCTGCAACACCTGATCCAATATTAGGAAGAAGTGCAAGCACGGGGCCATGGCCGACGATGCCATGGATGAGGACAATGACAAACAGCAACAGCAATGTCGATGAGCAGGTCAAATCCGCAAGCAGCAGGTCCAGCGCCAGCGCCATCATTGAGGAACCCGATGACGTGTCCACCGCCGCCACTCCACGCCACTGCCACCGCCACTGCCACCACAGCCACCGCTGCTACCGCTGCCAACCCTCCCCTGCTAAGCACCATAGAACGACGAAGGCAATGCCCGCAGAGGGCTCGACCACCACCATAAAGCCTCGCACCAAGCGAACACCAAAGGCGGACAAGGGGAACAAGGCAACACGCAAGGAGAACAAGATGGCATGCAAGGAGAAGGGGAAGAGTGCAGCCAAGGGACCCAGGCACGACGATGTAATATGCGGGGTTGCGTCATGTCGTGCCGCCACCAAGAGTCGTGCCATCATCTCAGAGGACGAGGATGATGACGATGACGGTATAGGTGTGCATGTCACAGCCAACGCGACGCCTGCGAGTATGGCCCTTGGCCCCACCAATGCTGAGATCGCAATCAATCCCACCCTTGTTTGACGTGTTGGCATAGACTTGCAATGTAGTTTATTCATGTCAATCACCTAGCATTTTGAAGCCGTCACATGCATTGTGTGTCCTATAAGGCTATCTAAGAGGTTACTTAAGAGGCTAATGTATGGGCAAAGCCCTGGCATTTCCAGGAAGTTGTGGGGGACGGCGCGGCATGGGATGTGACACAGCGACAAGAGGTGTGACAAACAGTGACACCAGAAATCACGAGACTTCTGTTTCGGGACTCAGGTGTTGTGTCCCAATCAGGCAGGACGGCTTGGCTGCCACACATGCTAGGTTGGCTCAGAAATGCACCTAAGTGAGAATTATCCAAGGGTATTACCAAAGGATTGTGAAACAATGTCTTTTGATACCGACCAGATCGCGCATCAGCATTTGGTCACCCCATCTGATGGGTTGCTATATAAGGGCAGGGTAGGTGCAAATGCCTGAAGAGAATTGTGCAGGTCACCACAGAACAAACAGATCAACCATGGAAGGTCTAACACCTGATGGTACAGGAGGTCAGTGAGAGGCAAGTAATATTTTTCTCATTCACTCACAGCTCTATTTTATTTGGAGCATGAAGGATGAGTAATCTATGTCCTGACTCACTCAGGAACCCACTGGCTTGGAGCCCCTGGGGGCAATTTTATTAGTATTGTGAAGGTGAATCCTACCAAACATTTTTCCCCCTCTGTCCACCAGTGGCATCGTTCAATGTACGGATTGCATATCAAAAGTCAGGACACTTTGTCCACCAAAAGAAAACACTTACAATCAGCACCTCTCATGCATGAATGGCTGGTGTTTCAGTGGCCTTCTGAACTGCGGTTTAACCATGCCATTGACCTTCCTTCAGACAAATCCCCAGTTGAGAACTGGCAGGTTGGCCCCAGCTCCACCTCCAGGAACATGACTGGGCATACATTCGTGCCAACCTGAATTTTTGTGACTCAACACGCAATCTCAATGTCATCTACAAGCAGCCCCACGAATACCCACATGCACCAAGCAGCATTTTCTATGCTGTTGGAGTGTGGGCCCAGGGTTTTGTAGATTGGTGTGACTTGAGGGCCCTAGGGACATGGTCTGAGTGAGTCACATGAAGTACCGTGATGCTTGTGCTAAATTGAATAAGGAACACATCACCTCATTCTGCTCTCCAGTTCGTTGTTCTGAGCAGAGGGAAGGACCGCCATGATGTCTTCACTCAATACAAGGCCGCCATGCAGGAAATCACAGATTATACATACTTCTGTTTGAATGAGCACCCCCATCCTTCGACCCGAGTGGAGTATGAAAGCATGCACATAGGCTGGCAAGTGTTCACCAAGGTGTGTTCCATGCATAGTTACTGGATCACGAACACTTATACCCAACAGGTTGCTGCCTCCAATCACAGTGTCCCTAGTGCCCTAGAACCAGTGACAATCCTGAAGGCAGGGTGGTTGCCATAGACAACTACTGGCACATCACTAGCAAGGCGAGTGTTGGCATGCACATTCCCAACAATGTGGACCAGCTGATGGAGACAATGTTCCCTGCGACCCACTGGCAGAGTTATCAGTGAAGGCAACTTTGTTGATGTATGCATGGGCTTCAATATTATTACTCAGATGAGCCAGGCCACCTTTTTCATCAAATCCATTTGATGCTGAGCACCTGCTGTTGTTGAAAGCAGCTCCAGCTGAGAAAGATGTGAGCACTTTCCTCCAAACCAAACAACGTACTGTTACGTACTTGTAGGGAGGCAATGCCCCAGGCACCGTGACATGCCTTAACAGCCGGGGGCAGACCATGACCGCTACAATTTTGGGCGACAAGTATACTTTTCCCCCGTTTTCACATCATTTGAGCAGGAGCCTGGTGAGAAATAACTTAAATTGGGTCACAGCAGTGAATTTATGCTCCAAAACAGGCCCCAAAAACATTCCCGCTACCTTTAGGTAAGGGTCTTATAGCGCCCTATTTTCAGGATTGGCAGATGATCACATTTTCGTCAGCTCTTTTTGCGTAAGCGCTTTGAGCCCCCGCCAAAAAATGAGCCATTTGTCATTTATCATGTGTCGGTCGGTCCGATCAGTCAGATCCTTACGAGTTTGGCACTGTTTATCTGAACCTCCCAGGCAGAGTCAAAAAATTGTAGCTCAGTCAGAGGCTCCAGGTAAGGAATTCGGAGTATAGCAGGCTCCATTGAGCCTCCGTCCCCTGCCGACAAAACTGAAATTTTGAAAGACCACGTTATGTGTTCATGTTTGTTGCCCTTAGCCGATGCCGCTGATGGCTATGCCTTTGACGTGGCTGACGTGGCATTCCATATCCACTCTTTCTCTCCTTCTCCCAATGCCCCCTCCGTGACTTTGTGTGCTGTCCCCCTGTCGACAATGTTCAATCCACCATAGAAAGATCTCTGCTCTCTATTGACTGGGTTCTGTCATCCGGCCTCACT